>SNQJ01S0090868.1:32207-48118 GCA_010110895.2 Picea sitchensis | reverse complement strand
CCAAAGTACTATGGACCTTATAAGGTGTTGCAAAAGATTGGTACTATGACATACAAATTGGAGTTGCCTGCATCTTCACGAGTACACCCAGTTTTCCATGTTTCATTCTTAAAGAAGGTTATAGCTGACAAGATCCCAGTTCAAACTATATTTCCAGAACTTGACGAGGAAGGAAAAATCATATTGGAGCCTGAATCCATCACTGACACAATAATTCGCCAGCTGAGGAATATATCCATTTTAGAGTATCTCATTAAATGGAGGAAACTACCGGCTGAAGAATCCACTTGGGAAGATGAGTCTTTTATACAGAAGCATCCAGAGTTATTCAACATTGTGGACAACACGTGTCTCAAGGGGAGGGGCATGTTAAGCCCTAATATTGGCTCATTACCCCTTAATTGGGGCATATTATATTAGTAATGTTATTTTATTTATGTCGGCGTTAGGCCATTAGTTGTAATTATAGCTCCTAGTCTCCTATATATACCAATGAGACATTTTCATTTTGAATCATCTTGTGCTTGAACATTTAAGTGGGGTAAAAGGAGGTTGCCCCCTCGAAGAGGCTTATTATCTGAAATTATCTCTTTTTCAAGGCGTTGAGTACTTTTCCTGAGGTTTTTCTATGCTATATTGATGTTTGGTTCTTAACAAACAATACCAAAACAATACCACAATAACACCAGAAGAGCACTTTGATTATTGATATCAATGTTCACTTGCCTCTTCGAGGGGGAAACCTCCACAAGAGCAGAGCTCTATTACAATAATATCCAAGACAATATTTCTCATACCCTCTACTTCTATTTATACTAAATATATCTATCCAAAAGAACAATCTAGAGGAAGATCCTTCTAGAAGCGGAATCTTCTATTAGGTCTTCTTACATTTGACTTATTCTTCCTTATTGCTAGGCCCTATTAATATTGGACTTTATTACATGGAATTACATTATTCTACCTATGTGAGGGGTTAGGGAGGTTAGGTCCCTAACAATTCCCTTCATCATTTGTGCATCATAAACATCCCCAAATGCATACCTTCATGGCTATTATTACATTAATTTATGCAACTTGGTCAATTGGTAATTTGTATAAGTTCCCAGTCTCCTTTTACCATCCCTTGATAAAAATTTTACCATCTTCTTTGTATTCACATGTATGAATTTCATATTAAACATCATCATCAACATCTTTAGCCATGCTATACACAATTTCTTGGATACATAATCCATCATTAGTCTTATTCAAATATCACAACATCATTAATTCATATATATATATCAACATACTACTCTTAGTATACACTCATGCCATATACATGTCTAGGAATTTCCATATGCATAAATGCACATCAATATGCATCAGTAATTCAATATCATCATGCCTACTCCATACATATGCATACTATGTTTATAATATTCATCATGCATCACTTTCATTGTGCACTCCAATGCATATTTATTTCATCTTTATTTGTTTATTTTGTTGTTTTTGTAGATGGTTGTCCTTGAATCCTTGTAGACCTTTGCATCCTTATGCACTATCATTGTGTTCATATGTACAAAATTGATGATAGAGGAATCTTCATTGCCTCTACCTTTTCCCCAACATTTCTACCATTAATGCTTGTTTCAGCATAGGTAGCCTTCCACACATGCATATTTTTAGAATGTAATCCAAGATTCATGGTATTAAAATAAGGCCTATGCAGTCCACTGTCTAGCTCTCAACAATCATCAAATCATGGTTGTAAACTTCCAATAGGATCCTCATATAGTCCCTCCTCATGGGACTATGTCATCATGAAACTCCTTGTTGCATCTCTATCATCTATTGAAAATATCTCCACACATGATTGGACAACAACTTATCTTTCAACTATTCACATCCATAAGATATACATGCATGCATATTAATGCACACTTAATATCAATATTTCTTATTTCATTCCACCATTTTTAGCATGAGACTTCAAGGAATAACCATAAACATTTTTACCTCTTCCATTATGCACACCAATGCATATCAATTTCAATTTGATTTATATTGTTAAAATCTTATAGTTCATTCCTGACCTGATCTTCTTGTTGAGAACCTATAGTGAAGCTCAACTTGGCTGAATTGTATTTCTAACCAAGCTATCCACTAGTGATTCCACCTCACACCTTCTTACTTCATGTATAAGAATCATGCTGCAACATTATCCACATACTAGCTTCTTGTATTTCCAATCCCTCTAGAACATATCTACACACTACGTTATGTTTCCTTTGGAACCCTTTAAAGTGAATGTATCTTCACTATTTCATTCCCTAAATGATTACTCTTGCACCATGCTTCCACTAAGCACTTTGATAATAGAAGTGGATTTCTGGCTAGAAATACTTCAACTATAGTTGTTTTAATACCCCTAGTCTAAACCCCAAATTGTAAGTGTACATATAGGATGGTGAGCCATGATATTTTGGGCTAGTGTTCCTTTGTATATATTTTTTGAGGCCATAATGTCTATGTGGTTATTAGGCTGGAGAGTCTGGATGCTAAAATTTCATTGATACTATCATTGTAATATGTAATCATGTTCTGATATTAATAAAAATGCATCACTACTACAAACAAACCAGACAAAAGAGTATGGGGGTATAGAACTCCACTAGAAGGGAAAGGGGGCTAAGGGTATAGGAAGAGGGGATAAGAAAAGGGGGATTGAGCCAAGGAAATATTATAATAATATTTCCTAAAGTCTAATATATATTATATTTTTACCCTAAGTTCCTAATGATGAGGAACGTATCACCCAAGTGGGGGAAAGTGGGGATAAGGTAGTTCCCAACATGACAAGTTTCAAGTTGGTAACATGCAAATATAAAGTGGGAAATTAGTGTAATTCCCATCATTCTTATCATTATTTTCATCATTCTCACTATTCCACTGGCCATCCATACTTTGCCTACCATTACCATTATATATGTACTTGAAAGTGTTTGGGATTTGTTGGTATCTAGTGAACCTGGGCAATTTGAGTTGAAGAAGAAGGATGTCAAGCCTATGTGCATGCTTAAGAAGTGGGTTATCATGCCCATGAGTATTATCTTTGGGTGAGAGAATTTTTGAGAATTGTCTTCCCTGTGTGCTGGGAAATAGCTACATATCTCTAATACTTTATGTCTGGCATGTTGTTGAAGCCTCGAAAGGGAAGTGCAGCAGCCAAAGGACTATTGAGCAGAGAAGGGGCACAATTCCTAGGGTGGGATGGGGTGTGGGAAATGAGAGGTAATAAGCTAGTTACAATAGAACTGACACCTTGAACTGAGTTTCATTATGTTGGTTAGACCTTATTCTGGCTTAAGAGTCCTTCCTTGGTGGAGTTTCTAGCCTCATATCGAGGGTGACTTGCTGCTGAGAGTTTATGAGCAACAAAGTCTATGGTTGGGAGGAACATTTGAGGTCCACACATAGTTGGTGACTTATTCAAAAGATAAGTGTCTCTATGTGTTTGTTATAATTACTATGTGAATAATTATGTTATTCGCGTTATGGTTTTATGGGTTTATATTTTTATTAATTATGCATGAATAAAATATTCTTTAGGATTTCATAGGACTACATAAAGGTAATAATATGCAGGAAATATTGTTAATTAAATTGGTAACAAAGGCATAAAGTTTTTGTGGCATGGCCTAGCTTGGGGTTGGGGATGCTACAATGTGGTATCATAGCTCTAGTTTCGACATTGAGCTTGCATGGGCCAGTTAACAGACCACAGAAGTGTAATTTGTAGAGTATGCATGCAAACTGTTTGTTAAAATTTCCTAAGGAAAAGTTCAAAATACGCCTGAAAATTGTTTGACAAAATTTCCCTTAGGAGAAGTTCAGAATATCTTTGTAAGTATGGAATAAAATTTATCCCAGAGATTTAAATCTCTAAATTAAATTTCTAATTGGGAAAATTCAGGCTTGTAGACAGCCAAATTTCAAGTTTGCAGTGAAACCATGACAAAATTAGTAAGAATCCCTAATATTTTGAGTGGAATTAAAGAGAAATCATGCCCATAGTTGTTAGATATAAACACAAGGAAATAATGGGTAGTTTCAGAGTTTATTTGGCACTTATGAGGACTATGATTGGTCAAATTGTGGATTTGCAGAGCACCCATGGTGAAATTGGATGAAATTGGGAAAGCCCCAATTTTCGTAGTGGAATTCATAGGGAATTCGATGTGAATGAGTTGCATTTGAAGAGAATAGATAGAATTCATATGTACAGGTGTGAAATTGGCCACTTCAATCTTAGTTACAGAGCTTCAATGGAAGCCACAAAAATAATGTCGAATTTGGGCATTTTTTAAATTCAAAAGTTCGACAAAATTGGAAAAATTTAGGTATTTTTTTGTACAATGATGTCAGTGTGACATGGATTCCACGTGTCAGATGGAGTTATAGGGGTGAAATGTACTTCCATGGTGATAGGTACACGATGGAAGCAATAACGGGTGTGGAAGGTGGAAGGTGATGTGGAGCCCTAGTGGCGGGGAGCTTGCCTGCCTACGGAACCGTGACTACGGAGTTCAAAACCCTAATTTCAGGATGGTCTCCTGGTGGTTTTGGAAACCATAAAGGGGGGAATAATTCACCATTGTACACCATTTCATTTAATTAAAACCAATGAGTTTCCATTTGATACTCCCCTCTATTAACGGTCGTTAGGTCGGGTGGGCTGAAATGCAATGGCGACCGTTGATCGTCGTCAACCCTCTCTGATCCTCCACCATTAGATATAAACAGTGTGCAAGTTATTGAGCACATGGAGAGTGGGAACAGGATGGGTCCCTCCCATCCTAATGAAAAATGAATAGGTGCCACATGGAAGCCAGACTGTGGGGATCGAAAACAAAGGATGCAAGTGTCAGTAAAGGTAAGGAAAGAAGAAGGGGAGAGGACAGAAGGTGGATGAGGCCAATGAGGAAAGGTCAAGTGGAATAGAAGGGGTGACATGGCATCATTACATAGTTCTAGGTTGACCAGAATTCTATGCCAACATCCTAGCCAACCGAAAATAGTGAAATTTCCTAGAAAATAGTTAAATTTGACAGAAAAAATTGGGTTTTTTTAAGGTCATATTTTTGCAGGTAATTTTCAGAGGCCTCAATAACATTTTTAAAAGTTAATTTTTTTTTTATGATACTAAAATGATATATATTAGAGAGATGTTTCTAACGATATAAACTATTCATTAAATGGATCGCGTGTGAGGGAGTTATAGGCCAAACAATGTAAGGTAATTTTTGAGTACTAGTTCACTCCGAAGGCCATAAATTCTTCCTCGGGAATCAAAATGGGGAACAATATTATCATATGGAAATATATTGATCCATAGAAGATATATATAGGGTTATATATATATATAATATTGGCAACTAAAAGTGCACAGGAGGAGGAATAAGAGTCCTCTGGCATTCAATATTAAAATAGGTTAATCAAAAAAAAATTCAACAGGTTGTAACTTGTACCCTTGAGCTCAGATGAAGGTGAAACTTGGTCAGATTGTCGAAAATAGGGTCATGAAGGAATTAATTTGAGATCCTATAAAAAATACAAAGGATCAGGTGCAAATAGTCATGGGGATAGATAAAAATTGCACCTGGTTCAAGGGTGTGCAAAAGGATAAAACGAGTAATGATTAAATGGTCATAACTTTCTGCTCAAGACTCATAATTGAGAAATAAAAAAATCATTGGAAATGTATTAGATAGAGGATTCCATATATTCACCCATAAATTTGAATTGTATAGTCACATTCATAAGATATTACAAACACTATTTTTTGTGTATTTAAAAGAGAAGAATGGTGCATAAATTGATAGAATTGTTATATTGTTATAGTCTAACAAATCCTATTGCATGCATATCTTTTAGAGTTAAGGGAAAATAGATAATAAAAATATAAAAATAATACCAGAGGGATGGAAGAAGAACATAAGACTTACAACCATGAGGATGAGGTCAGGGAGTTGTTTGTCAGCATGGGTAATGCTTGGACAAAATCCAATGAGCATGGAGAAGGCAGAGAAGAAATTATGAATTTGGTGGAGACTATAAAGAGTCTGCAAAGATATGTTCAGAGTTATAAATATGATAATGGGAGGATTATGAAATCCAAGGAGTATCAATATGGCTTAAAAATCAAGTTGTTGCAAACCTTGGATAGAATAGAGAAGAAAATGGATAACGAGACAGAATCAAGCAAGCCAAGGAGTCATAGATCTCATTTCGAAAGGGGAGAATCTAAAGGTGATGGTAGACACCATCATCACTCACCAAGACACTTAGTTAGAAGATCACACAACAACCCAACCTTATCTCCTATTAGAAGGAATAAGAGGAGGTCAGGGGTAGATGAACTACAAGGAGAAATGAATAATATCAAGCCTCCTACCTTTGATGGTGAACACACGAAACATGAATATAAAGAGACTTGGTTATTGGGGATGAGGAAGTAATTTCAATTGCAAAATTATTCCTCACAAGTAGAAGGAAGAATTTCCATCTACTAGCTTAAGGGAAAAGTTGGGACCAGTTTATGTGAGTGCAACACATTGATGAGAATAAGATTACTTGGAGGGAGTTCAAAAGGTATTTTCAAAAGAAGTACTTGACCAAGAATTATTATGATAGTAATATGAAGGTGTTATTTGAAATCAATATTTGGAGTATGACAATGGATGAGTATGAAAGGCGATTCTTAGAGATATTGAAATATGTTGACTTCATCAATGATGAACAAGTCAATATTAAAAGTTTCCTAAGTGGGATTCCATCAATTTTCAGTGATAAGATATAGTATGGTGATCCCAAGACATTGGAGGAAACAATAAGCAGAGATCAATTCCTCTATGATAATCATATAGGAAGAACAACTTTCCAAAAGGCTTGGGAAGACAAGAAGAAAGGAAATATGGAGCAGAGGAAGAAGGAGACCAAGACACCATTCTTCAAAAATAATTCTCAGGAACGAACAACTTCCAATTAGCCTAGAATGATAGAAACAATGGGGAAAAGACCAAGGAAACAACCTATTAAATTTTGGGGTTGTGAAGGAGGGAATAGGTATTGATATTTCCCTCACAGAGGAGAAAAAGTGAAAAGTTATCACAATATACAGCAAGATGATACAGTTGATGACATGGGTAGAAACATGTTGAGGATATATGCAAGCCTAGACAAGAAGAAAGAAAATTTTATTCTCATATGATTTAAGTGGAAGGTAAGATCAATGACCAACCCATATCTATTTGGAGTGATTTTGGTGCTAGTCATAGTTATATAGATTCTAAGATGGTGGAAATATTTCATTTTCCAAGAAGCAATCTTGGAAAATATCGGTTAGATTAGTTAGGTACAAGAGATAAAAGAAGAATTAATGAGATGGTTAAGGAATGTCCAGTGAACATGAATGGACTGAGCACCAAGGAAGATTTGAATATAATACATTTGAGCTCATATGATTTCCTAATTGGTATGGATTGGTTGGACAAGCATCATGTTTTCCTAGACTATTATACTAAGGAATTTATTTTCTTGGATGAGAAAGGGAACTTGAGAATAGTCCAAGGTATTCCAAGGGAAGTAACCATCAGAGAAGTTTCAGCCTTACAGTTGAAGAAAATATTCAGGAAAGGATGCAAAATTTATGAACTACTATGGAAGAGAAATCTAAGGATAAAGTGACAAATATTGAAAACTATGCTATCCTAAAATAATTTGAGGATGTATTTAAAGAGATACGGGGGTTTCCACCAAAGGGAGATATTCATTTCTCTATTAATTTGATGCCTAAAGTAGCCCCAATGTTGAAGACTCCTTATAGAATGATTACTCCATAGTTGAAGGAATTGCAGATATAGCTTGAACATATTTTGAAGAAGGGGTATATATGCCCAAGTGTGTCACATTATTCTTCCCCAATTCTATTTGTGAAAAATAAGGATGCTACCTTGAGTATTTGCATTGACTTCAAGTAGTTGAATAATATTACTATGAATAACAAGTATCCTTTGCCAAGGATAGATGATCTTTTTGATCAGTTGAAAGATGACAAGATATTATCCAAGATTAACCTAAGATTAGTCTATCATTAGGTGATAATTAAAGAAGAAGATATCAACAAGACAACATTTAGAATGAAGTATGGCCATTATGAGTTTACAATGGTGCCATTTGGGTTGCCAAATGCACCAACTGTGTTTATGTGTTTGATGAACAATATTTCCAGATATTACTTAGATAGGTTTGTCATTGTATTCTTGGATGAAATTCTTATATACTCGGATCATGAATAAGAGCAAGAGAAACAATTGAGGATGGTGATACAAGTATTGAGGGAGCATTAGTTGTATGTAAAGTTGAGAAAATTCTCATTCTGTCATAGAAAGATACATTATTTAGGCCATATCATATCAAAGGAAGGGATAGCAGTGGATATGGAAAAGATAAGAGCCAATGAGGGATGGCCAGTACCAAAGAATGTCTCAGAGGTGAGATTTTCCATGGGACTCAAAGGTTACTATAGAAGATTTATTGAGGGATTTTCAAAGATTGCACACCCAATAAATTCTTTGCAAAATAAGGGTGTGATATTTGAATGGACCTATGATTGTGAAAGAAGTTTTCAACGCTTGAAGAAATTGTTGAAAAGTGCACCAATATTGAGGACTAATGATCCTAATGAATATTTCAAAGTGTGCACTAATTCTTGCAAAGAAGGAATTGGGGGAATCCTTAATCGAAATGGGCATGTAATATGATACAAGTTGAGGAAGTTGAAGGAGTATGAGAGACATTATGCCACTCATGATTTATAATTGGTATCCATAATGCATGCCTTGAATATGTGGAGGAACTATCTCACGAGAAGAATATTTGAGCTCAGGACAGACCACAGTGGTCTGAAATGTTTGTTTGGACAACCAACCTTGAATTCCAGACAAAGTAGATGGTTGGAATTCCTCATTGAGTATGACTTTGATATAAAACATATCAAAGGAAAGGAGAACAAGGTGGTCGATGCACTATACATCAGGGTGCATGAGATGCATGATACAACCATTATCATGTACAAATCGTATTTGACAGATATAATTTTAGAAGCTGCAAAATGAGATCAACACTATATGGAAACAAAGGAAAAATTATAGCACGGTAATTTGCAGCATAAAATTGAAGATTATGAGCTAAGGGAGGATGGAATCCTCATGTACAGGGGAATAATTTGTGTTCCAATTTCTCAGGAATTGAAAAATATGGTGCTAAGAGAAATGCATAATGTGCCTTATGCTCCACACCAAGGGTACCAGAAAACAATTGCAGTTGTGAAGAGCCAATATTTTTGGCAAAGTATGAAGAAAGAGGTGGTTGATTATATAGCCATATTTTTAGAATGTCAGAAGGTCTAGGATGAGCATAGGAATCCAACTAGTTTTCTACAACCATTGCCTATTCAAGAGTGGAAATTGGAAGTGGTGACAATTGATTTCATCGTCAAGCTACCCAAAATAGTGAAACAACATGATTCTGTTAATCCCTAATATTGGCTCATTACCCCTTAATTGGGACATATTAGATTAGTAATGTTATTTTATTTATGTCGGCTTTAGGCCATTAGTTGTAATTATACCTCCTAGTCTCCTATATNCTCATAGCTCATCCTATCATCCTCAATCTGATGGAAAAACCGAGATAGTTAACAAATTTATGGAAGGATACCTTCGTTGCTTTGTCTCTGATAAACAAACACAATGGTTCAAATGGTTACCCTTGGCATAATGGTGGTATAACAATTCATTTCATACTGCAACAAAAATGACACCATTTATGGAACTCTATGGATACCACCATCCTTCCATCACTTCTTCTCTAAAATAAAAATCTAAGGTTCAAGCAGTGGAAGATCACATCGAGCATCAACAACAAGTTCTCCAAATATTAAAGGACAATCTGACCATGGCACAAAATCACATGAAACAACAAGCAGATCAACATCATAGTGAAAGAAGTTTTGAAGTAGGGGATTGGGTGTTTTTAAGACTACAAACATACAAATAGATTTCCCTCAAGCAAGCCAAGAAGGATAATAAATTATCACCAAAGTACTATGGCCCTTATAAGGTATTGCAAAAGATTGGTACTATGGCATACAAATTGGAGTTGCATGCATCTTCTCGAGTACACCCAGTTTTCCATGTTTCATGCTTAAATAAGGTTATAGGTGACGAGATCCCAATTCAAAATATATTGCCAGAAATTGATGAGGAAGGAAAAATCATATTGGAGACTGAAGCCATCACTAACACAAGAATTCGCCAGCTGAGGAATAGATCCATTTCAGAGTATCTCATTAAATGGAGGAAACTACCGACTGGAGATTCCACTTGGGAAGATGAGTCTTTTATACAAAAGCATCTAGAGTTACTCAAGTGTTGTAGAAAACACTTGTCTCAAGGGGAGGGGCATGTTAAGCCCTAAATAGTGGCTCATTACCCCTTAATTGGGGCATATTACATTAGTAATGTTATTTTATTTTTGTTGGATTTAGTCTATTAGTTGTAATTATACCTCATAGTCTCCTATATATACCAAGGAGACATTTTCATTTGGAATGATCTTGTAATTGAAAATTTATGTAGGCATAAGGAGCTTGCCCCCTCGAAGAGGCTTATTATCTGAATTTATCTCTTTTTCAAGGCGTTGAGTACTTATTCTGAGGTTTTTCTATGCTATATTTATATTTGGTTCCTAACAGTCACACCTTGGGCCAAGCATAAAGGTGTAGGTTTTGATGGTAGAAGTGAAAATTCCATCACCATGAAAACCATTTTTCATGCAGGAAACATATATTCCAGATTTGGATTGTTGATCAAGAGAAGGAGCAAGAACGGTGAATGAAGGTCGCAACTCACCACCATCTCAACATTGTGATGGATTGAAGAAGGGAATCAATGTGGAGAGACTGCAGGATTTTCCCATGCCTTCACTCAGGGACAAAAACAAACCAATCAGTGAAAGAAAGAAAGAAGAAGAAGACTAGGAGTTCCACGTCAAATGAGAAATTTGTTTTTTGTCATTGTTGCAAGAAGAGAAACCATACCATAGATAATTGTTGGTATGAAGAGGCATGCTATTTTTTTGGGAAAAAAACCATTGTGAGGTAGCTTGCTGGAAGAAGCAAGCCATGTTTCGCAGGCCTGATTGTTTCCATAAGTGGAATGGAAAGAAGGATTCTCCAATCCAACAACATACACAGAGGCATGTGGAGAGGAGTATGAAAATTTGAGTGGACAATAAGAAGTGAAGTGTTGGTGACTTAACCCAGATCTTCACCCCAGAAACCACAAAGAAAGGAGAAGAGTGTGGAGAGTGAAGAGAGAAGGAGGTGAAGAGCTACCCACATCTCCTATTAAATGAGACAATGTTTCCCAGAGAGTTGTAGTAGTACAATAGGTCATCCTAAAAAACGAAGCAAGTAGTTGTTTGATGAAATCATGAGAGAGCGAAGAAGGAACTCAAACATGCGATGACATCTCTTTCATCTCTAGTTGGTTGAAGAATGACTTTCCAGAGGATGGACCAACTTACATAGGAAAAATACACCTACAACTAGCATGTAGGGGTATATAAGACAATCATTCAAGTGAAATGGCCACAAAGAGTTGTTTCCATCAGGAGAAGCAATTGATCCTAGTAGAGGAATGTAGGCACACTTCCCTTGAGGGTGTTTGTGTGATGGAAGAATTTTGGGGTCATACTTAGCAAGAAGAAAAAACATTTAACTTGGATTCATTGATGGCCAAGATGGACTGTCTCCAAGACAAAGAGGGATATGGAAATGAATGTTGAGTCCAGATTTTGGATTCAAATATTGCTCAAAGCTAAGACTTAGTGAGAATATTGTTGCACTGTGGGAATAACTAAGCCAATGCCAGAGCTAGATCCATAGCCGATGACTAGAGATAGTAGTGAGAGCCACGAGCTATAACCAGATCTAGAGTTAGAGCTATAGCCAAATGCCAGTGTTACAACCACATTCCAGAGAAGCATACAACACTGATCCAAATTGGTTTCCAAGAGACTCTGGAGACCAAAAAGATTCTCAATGGGGAGGTGTGATCCAAAATGGATCAAGTCTCAATACCTACAAAAACAATTGATAATCAATCAACATTACAAAATCCACGTAAAACAATCCAAGTTAACGTGGAATAAGACAAATAAGAATGTAAATGAAAAGTTAAATAAAAATAATTAAAATGACAAGGAAACGAATATGAGAGAATACTAAAAAATGGGAAGTGAAGGGCCATGACTATTAGCCTTCCATTACCCCCTATCTCTCACTATTTCTCCACTCTCTCTCATTTCCAAAGGGATTTTGGCCAAGGAGGAGGAGAGCATTGTAAAAACTTGTAGACTTGCATAAAGAGGAATATTGATCACCATTTGACTAGTTTTCCCAATTTGGGTTCCAGGGTTAAAAACATCATGTCTCATTCAGTTATTTTATTACTTATTATTGTGTTGTGGGTAAATTTTCCATTCTGTTTTATGGTAGTTTTCTGGTTATTTTAATGGCTACTCTATATCTTATTTGAATGTATGAGGAGTTAATAATTATTACACCTCTTTTTTTATTACTATGTGAGAGTTATTAAGACAAAGCATATTGGTTTAATGGTGTACCCATCTCAACAACCAGTTAATATCCACCATTGAGTGAGTTGGGCGATGGGAAATCCATGGCTATCCTTCCATATATGTTAGAAAACTTTATAAAAGTAATTTTCTCTCTCCTATGTGTCTCTCTCTCTCTCTAGGATAATTCTTAATGTGTGGCTATTGAACTGAAGTGCCCAAGCACATTTACATCTCTACTGGGCATGTAACTATTTTTTGGGTGTCCATTTGAGTGTTGGAGTGAATTCCTTTGTTTCTAGGGAGAATTACTTTGTTGTTGGGCATCCATTTGAGTGCTGGAGAGAATTTATTTGTTGTTGGGCATCCATTTGAGTGTTGGGGAAAATTCCTTTTTTGGGGGGAATCCATTTGAGTGTTGGGGAAAATTCCTTTGTTGTTGGGAATCCATTTGAGTGTTGGGGAGAATTCCTTTGTTGTTTGGAATCCATATCAGTGTTGGAGTGAATTCCTTTGTTGTTGGGGTGAATTCCTTTATTGTTTGGAATCCATTTGTTTGTTGGGGATAATTCAGTTGTAGTTAGTCATTTTTCATCCCTTTGGGAGTTTAGAATTATTTGTTGGTCCATACATTCTATGATAGGAATTCACAGGAGCACCCACGACCTCTAATTGTTATCCATTGCCACTACTATTGATGTTCAGATTGGTCAATATCTAAACAACAATCTCATGAGGATAAAATACCCCCCTGCATTTTTATGCAGGTGGTACTCCTCTGTCAAAATCTGAAAGATGTATCTTAATGCTCTTGGATTGGGGAGAATTCTAGACAACAAACCCCAAATATTTATTGCTTTAATTTTGTATATGGAATGGTTCTTGATGACCAGATTTATTCTTCAATGGACCAAGTGGCTTCTTAACAATAAAAATATGAAGAAATGCTTCAACATCAAAATTGACATATGATCAAATTCATTATTACAACCCTTTGAATCACATGAAGTAGAGGATGCATCCATATATTCTCACAAGAAAAATAATGAAATGGTTTTGGTCATTCTAAAGAAATTTAAAAGAGTATTGCATTCAAAAAAGAAACAAATATGATGGGTACACTTTAAAAATATCATGTCCATAAACACAAAGTTTGAGAAATCATTGAAATTACACCCGAAGTAGTTCTTTGTGGAGTTTCATAAAATATATTCAACAATACAAAGCATTTCAGTAAGCCAATTAAATAGTGCTTTAGAAACAAAGATTTCCAAACACAAGGACTAAATATCCATGAATTAATTAGACAATCTTGGATTACATTTATCAGTCACATATATGGTTGTAAAATTCTCCATTATCTTATAGAGAAGAGTCTTGGAATAATACGATAAAAACACTCAAGAACAGAGCTTTATGCTCAATTCAAAAACACAAACATAAAGGCTTGAGAAAATTAGTGTAGAAGAAGGAGGAGAAAGAAAAATGGAGATCTCAGTTTGTTGATCATAGATTTGGATACATGTTGATGGCTATACCTTTTCTATTCTGATCTTTTGACTTCCCTCTGACCCCTTCTTTGATGGTGCTCTGTCTCTTTTAAAATCTACTTCCAATGTTTCTCGAAGTAGTTAGGGTTTTGGTCTTTCTAGGAACTTCCACATTCTTTTCTTCTTTGTGTAACCACTTTATTTAATACTTCATTGAGCTCTCATTAATTAATTTATATCATTGAAATTTGTTCCTTGAAGTGGGGTCCATTTCAACTTTAATAAAAATCATTTAATAAACTTTTGTTTTCAATTTTTCAAGTTGACTGCCTTTTAAAACAAAGTGGACCGTGTTTTTATTTTTTTGAGTATGATAAGTGTCTTATTAGACATGGAAACCATTATGTGTGAAATATTCATCATTCCATATTTCCAAAGAGTCTTCCTGAGAGAAATTTGGAGTCCTGTATCTCAAGTTATAGCCTCGGAAAGTCGAGGTTCCAAACACATTTCTTAGCAAGTCAAGAAAATAGAGTTGAATTTTATTTCAATTTATGGGAAAATTATGGTCAATTTCAGCCCTTAAAACCTATTCCATCATCGTCCCCATCGAATTACTTTTCCAATGAGTTATAGTTTGTCCAAAATCGACGTGAGGATCTTGAGTTATGATCTCCTGAAGTTCGTTGCTCAGTAGTCGTCTATTTAATTCGTGGATCAATCTTAGCCCTTGATTAAAACCCACCCTCTTTTAGTCCCACATGCATTGTGGTGATAAGGAATTCAGTGTTTATATTGTTAAATATTCTATAAGAATTATGTGAAACAAATGATATTATGGAGATCTTAGTGCAAATATTTGTGCCTTAGAAAAATACATATCCTGATAATATTTTGTTCACCCAGTCATTGCCAAGTCATCACCCAATCAACCTATGAATGTCTGACACACCACACCCAATCACTTCTTAGTCACCTTCCATGTGTCACTTGGAGATGTTCCTAGAAAAAATAAGATAAAATACATATTATTAAAATAATATGAGGTGTTCACGGGGTTAGGTGAATGCGAAGGTAGGTAAGGGTCTTAAGAATCATCGTTGGATGTTGAGGTAGGTAAGGGTATTACTAATCACCATGGGAATTAGTAAGAATGAGTTGTGAAAAATTCTAAGTGTTGAGAATTGGTTGGACAAAGGGGCATAGTATATGGAAGTCCTAAGGATCAGCGAACTGCGGACCCATGGTAAGTCATAAGAAGATGAGGTAAGACTTGGTAAAAAGGAGTTGTGAAAATATTGTAATAATGAGGGTTGCGAAAATATGTGAAACATGGAAAAGAAAAATGAAAAGAATTACATGAAATATGGAATGGAAAAGAAAAATAATTTTTTTTACATAAATTATGGGAAGGAAAATGGAAAAAGAAATATAAGAAGGAAAAATAAAGAACAAGAAATGGGAAATGGGAAAGAAAGGAAAATGGAAAAGAAATATAAGAAAGGAAAATAGAAAATGGGAAATGGGAAAGAAAGGAAATGGAAAAGAAAGGAAATAAATAAATGGTTAAGTGAGAAAAGAGTAAGGAATGAAAAGAGAGAAAAATGGTTAAGTGTTAGGGTCCTAACCCGCACATAGGTAGATTAATATATTCGGATGTAATAAAGGTCAATATTAATAAGGCCTTTCAATAAAATAGAATAAGGCGGATGTAAGAAGACCTAATAGAAG
>SNQJ01S0090868.1:15254-31490 GCA_010110895.2 Picea sitchensis | reverse complement strand
TGTACTTGAACATTTAAGTGGGGTAAAAGGAGGTTTCCCCCTCGAAGAGGCTTATTATCTGAAATTATCTCTTTTTCAAGGCGTTGAGTACTTTTCCTGAGGTTTTTCTATGCTATATTGATGTTTGGTTCTTAACATATTCCATCATGGTGGTGGTGAATAAGCTCACTAAATCTATGCATTTTATTCCAGTGAATCTCACTCACAAGGTAGCTAACATTGTAGATATCGATATGAGGGAAACTTCCAGCCTGCATGGTGTGCCTAAGGAAATTGTGTCTGACAGAGATCCCAAGTTCACATCAAAATTTTGGAAGGGATTATTCAAAGGATTAGGGACAAATATGAACTTTAGCACAACATATCATCTAGAGTTCGATGGGTGAACAAAGAGGGTCAATCAGGTGATTGAAGATATGATGAGGATGTATGTGATCAATAAACCATCAAAATGGGAAGATTATTTTCATTTGGTTGAGTTTTATTATAATAATGGTGCGACATGCCAATGAACTGGGACAACCTAGTAGACAGAGAAGTGGTTGGGCCAGAGTTACTCAGGGAAATGGAAGAATAGATGCTAAAGATAAAGAAGAATTTAAAGGTTTCCCAAGAAAGGAAGAAAATCTATGTAAATATGGTATAACTCATAGAGATTTTAAAGTGGGTGACCATGTATTCCTAAAAGTGAAGGAAAAGAGAAGTTCGTTGAAATTGGGGAATTGTGCAAAGCTAGAAATGAGATATTGCAGACCCTTTGAAATGTTGTAAAGGATTGGTCCTATTGCATACATGTTTGCACTACCTGCATCCAAGTGCATTCATAATTTATTCCATTTGGCTTTGCTTAAAAAGTATGTAACTAATGTTAATCATGTAATTGATTCAAATGTGATTGATGTGGAGCAACAAGGAGACTTCTAAGTACAATCGGTGTGCATATTGGATCAGAAGATGAAGTTGCTCTGAAATTGAGAAATAGGGATGGTAAAGGTATAGTGGACATATTATAGTCCTGAAGATGCAACCTGTGAGCGTGAATAGGCCATGCAGGAAGAGTACCCACATTTTTGAATATTTTGATTGCACATGTGTATATAATGCACTAAGTACAATGCATAAATAAGGGGGATGTGAATGTAATACCCCTAGGTTGAACCCCAAATTTTAAATGTACATATAGGCTAGTGATCCATGATTGATCAGAGTTTCTTTGTATATATGTTTTGAGGCTAGATTTATTGTGTGCTTATTAGGCATGAGAGAATGGATGCTAAAAGGATAGTCAGTCTATCATTGTAATATGTAATCACACTCGAATATTAATAAAAATACATAAGTTCTCCAGACTAACCAGAAAAAAACGTATGGGAGGATAGAAATCCACTAGAAGGGAAAGGGGGCTAAGAGTATAGGAAGAGGGGATAATCCAAGGGGGATTAATCCAAGGAAATAATATAATAATATTTCCTAAATTCCAATATATATGATATTTTAACCCTAAGTTCCTAATGATGAGGAACATATCACCCAAGTGGGGGCAAGTGGGTACAAGTTAGTTCCCAACATGACAAGTGTCAAGTTGGGAACATGCATATATAAAGTGGTAAATTAGTGCAATTCCCATCATTCTAATCATTCTTGTCATCAATCTCAATATTCCTCTGGCCATTCGTACTCTCCCTACCATCACCATTTTACCTGTACTTAGAATCATTTGGGATTTGTTGGTATCTAGTAAACCTCAAAAGTTTCATCTCATGAAGAAGGTTGTCATGCATGTGTGCATGCTGAAGAAGAAAGTTTCGATTCCCATGAGCATCTCTCTGGGTGAGAGAACTGTTGGAAATTTTCTTCCCTGTGTGTTGGGTAATATCTACAGAGCTCTAAGACTTTCTATTCGACCTGCTTTTGAATCCCCAGAAGGGAAGTGGGACAACCAAAGGACTATTGAGAAAAGAAGGGGCACTCTTCCTGGGGTGGGATAGGCTATGGTAAATGAGAGGATGTAGGATAGTTGCACCAGTTGGCACCTTGACCCGAGTTTCAATGTGTTGGTTATACCTTATTTTGGCTTAGGAAGCCTTCCCTGGTGGAGGTTCTAGCCTCAGCTCAAGGGTGGCCTAAGATGATATTTTATGAGCATCAAAGTCTATGGCTTGGGGGAATGTTTGTGTTTTGCATGCAATTGGTGACTTATTCAAAAAATAAGTGTATCTATGTGTTTGTTATAATTATTGTGTGAATAATTATGTTATTCTCATTATGGTTTTATGGGTTTTTACTATTATTAATTATGCATGAATAAAATATTATTTAGGACTGCATAGGACTACATAATTGTAATCATATGCAGGGCATAATATTAGTTAAATTGGTATCAAAGGCATAAATTTGTTGTGGCATGGACGAGCTTGGGTTTGGGGATGCTATAATTTCCAATTCATACTAGTAAATATTATAAGTCCCCATAGGATATGTTAATTTTTTACTGTTTTTATTAGTTTATTTCCAAATTACATGAACATTCAATGCATTTCCAAAAAACCAGTATAAAAAGGATCACTGAAAGAAACACAATCACAAGGTACTCAACATTTTATCCTAGGAAACCCTCATGGGGAAGAAAACCCATCAAACTAAGTATGTGCCTCTCTTTTCCTTCCTCCTGCAACTGAACTACCTTCAAGATATGTGCACTAGATGAGTGAGTGAGTGTGTACAAATGATACACCAACCTCACATATAAATACAAGCGTGAGATGGTGCTAGGGTTGTGTCTCTTCACTTGGTTGAGACAAATTCTACAAGAAGTGGTTAAAACCACTTTATAATTACTAGGGGCCGACTTTACAAATACCACTATACAAATACAATTTGACCAATCCAAAAAAGGGGATTTGATCTTATACAAGACCCGACTTGATGAATCTGCAAAAGGGAATTTTATTTATAAAATAATAACTCAAATATAATTAGAATATTCTTCGAAGTTACAATATTTCAACACCCCCCCTTAACGAGAAGGGTATTCTACTGACATGACTCAATACAACATCATCAAGAGAAGGAGAGGGAAGCATCATCATCAACATATGGAACATTGACTGGCATATCTATAAATCATCAAATTTTTTTATCATCAATATAATCATCGTTTACAGCATGGAGCTGGAGTAACATCATCATCATCATCAACAACATGAAGCTGAAACATCAACGTGAATAGAACAAAGCTAGAACAACAACATCATCAACAACAAAACTTTGGAACAACAAAATCATCAACATGTGCCAACAGAATGAGGCAGGTGCATCAACAACAACATTTGTGGTACTCTAACAGACCATCATTACCAAACCTTCAAGATCTTCCCAGTAATCATAATATTCCCTAGGATATAAAATCCTAACAAGCTACCATGTGCTACTCTGACAGACCATCCTTACCGGAACTTCAGGATCTTCCTAGGAACCATAAGATTCCCTGGGATATAAAATCCTAATGGAGATACCACTACTGACCATAGTTGGCATATACATGCACTGGTACTCTGACATACCATCCTTGCCATACCTTCGGGATTTTCCCAGGGATGATCAATATTGTAGGATATAAAATCCTAATGGAGCTACCCATTGTTGGTCAAGATACCATAGTATCATCAACATCACTCCCCCTTTCGAGGGAGGTCCTTTCAAACTACACCAAGCTTGTCTCAGAAATACTCAAACTTCATGTGAGACAGAGGCTTGGTCAACACATCTACAACTTGTTCATCTATTGCAACATATTGGAGCTTTACAGATCCCCTCTTCACCATATCACAAATGTAGTGGTACCAGATCTCTATGTGCTTCAACTTATCATGGAACACTAGGTTCTCCTTCATCTTTATACAACTCTGGTTATCACACAGAATCATGGTGTCTTCCATCTCCAGATCCAACATACTTGTCAACAACTTTCGAAGCCATATGGCTTCACAACTAGTGGATCATGTTGCAATGTACTTTGCTTATGTCGTGTTGAGAGAAATACTATATTGCTTCCTTCTTTTCCATGAAGTCATGGCTTACCCAAAACTAAAACAACATCATGAAGTTATCTTCCTATCTGAAGCACTTCCATCCCAATTTGAATCAATATAACCACACATCATGAAGTCATGATATCCAGTATAACAGAGACCATAATCCAAAGTACCCTTAAGGTATCTCATCACATTCTTTTCAGCTACAAGGAGAACACATATGGGCTCCACTAGATACTAACTCAAGGTGTTCACAACAAAGCATATATCTGGCCTGGTATTCATCATATACATCAACAAACCAATAATCTATCTGTATAGAGTAGCATCAACCAACTTTGACAAAGTATCAACCATAAGCTTCAAATTCATTTCCATGGGTGTGGTCATGGCTGTACATTCCAATATGTCAAATCTCTTCAGTATTTCAACTACATACTTCCCTTGTTTAAGTAATATCTTCTCTGGGCTCTACCAAACTTCAAGACCTAAGAAATAATTCATTGAGCCTAGGTCTTTCATCTCAAACTCTACAACGAGCTTCTTCTTGCAATATGTGATGATATTTTCTTCTCCTATCAAGAATAAACCATCCACATATAGTAGCAATATAACTAAATCATCATTCATAACCTTGAAGTATAGGTTAGGGTCAGCTTTACTCTTGGTAAAGCCCAAGCTTGTCACGAAACTATCAATTTTTCCATACCAAGACCTAGGAGCTTTCTTCAATCCATACATAGATTTCTTCAACCTGCAAGCATGAGACTTTCTATCTTCAACTTCAAACCCATGTGGTTGATCTATATACACTTCTTATTCAATAACACCATTTAAGAAAGTTGTTTTCACATCCATCTGGTGCAACTTCCACTTCATTTTTGTTGCAAAAGCTATGATGGTTCTGATAGAAGAGTATCTAGATATAGGAGCAAATGTTTCTTCATAGTCAATAAATTCCTTTTGAGAAAATCCATGATCCACAAATCTTTCCTTATGTTTTTCAATACTTATGTTTGTTGTGTGTTTTATTTTGTATATCCACTTGGAAGATACCACGTCTTTGTTCTTTGGTCTGGGAACTGCTTCCCATACATCATTCTTCATATTGGACTAATATTCTTATGTCATGGCATCCATCCATTCTTTCTTCTAAAAGGATTCTTCAAAGAAAGTAGGTTCCTTCTCTACGAGATCACACATCAAGGCCATATAGTTGGATAATGGCTTAGTTTTCTTGCTTTGTCTCATGGTTCCTTCTGGGGCACCATACTTCTCTACATATTGAATATGTTATTTCACCCAAGATGCATTTCTCTTATGAGATATCATCATATGGGGAGGTTCTTGAGATTCTATCATATCATGATCTTCTAGAATCTCATCATCAGTGGTAACTACAACTTTCTTTATGAGTTCTGCAACTCTGGGAGCTACATGTTTTTCTTCATATACTTCTTTAAGATAGCATTTTCTTGATCTTTTGAGTGTTGCATCTTCATCAAAGGTTACATATTTGTTGATCTCAATATGATGGTAACCTTGTATGTAAATTTTGAAGGCATTAGAGACCTCACAATATCCAATAAATATTCCCTTGTTTCATGAAGGATCCAACTTAGTTATCTTTTCTTTTGGAATGTGTACAAATAATGGACAACCAAATATTTTGAGATGGATTTACTTTTGTCTTATTTCCGATGAAAATTTCTTCGGGAGTTTTGAATCCAAGTGCACTATGGGATAATCTATTTTGTACATATACTATTGTTCTTTCTACTTCATCCCATAAGTGCATTGGAAGACCTTGATCGCAAATCATAGTCTTTACTCCTTCCATAATCGTTCTATTATTTCTTTCTTCTACACAATTTTGTTGAGGATTATAGGGAGTGGTGAACTCCCTCTAAATCTTGGCATCTCTACAAAAGCTTCCAAATTCATTTTAAGTGTAATCTCCTCCATTTTCTGACCTGAGTATCTTGATTTTCCTTTTGGAAAGGTTTTCTACCAAGACTTTGAATTCCTTGAACTTTCCAAGTATTTCATCTTTTTACTTCAAGAAATAAAAAGTATTACGAGAATAATCATTAATAAAAGATACATATTATACACACCTTCTTAGAGAGGTTGATGGCATTGGACCGCATACATCTGAGTGGACAAGTTCCATAATTCCTTTTTCTTTATTGTCGCTCTTTGGAAAAGGATTCTTTATGTTATTTCCTTTTGCACATACCTTGCATACACCTTCATGATCAACCTTTAGTTCTGGTAAACCTGTAACTACCTTCCTTACATATGGTAAGGCTTTGTATTTGATGTGATCTAGTCTTATATGCCAAAGTTAACAAGGATTTTCACTAGAGTGAGTTAAATCTACATCTGAGTGATCCTTTAACTTGTATAAACCACCTTATTATATTCCAATAACAACTGCATCTTCTATAGTTTTTCCTTTATACCACATAAGAACTTCACCATCTATGAATGAAACCTTGAAACATTTCTTATCTAGGGATTAAATAGAAAGTAAGTTCTTTTTCAAACCTGGTACATAGAGTACATCCTTCATTCTCATCGGAGTTCCTGAATCAAGTTTGTAGGTGGATTTTCACATTCCTTTGATTGGGTATTGATAATAATATCCCAGTGAAACTTTCTATGGGGATTCCTTTTCTATAAGGCTATAGAGAGTGTTATTACAACATGTCATGTGCTTAGAGGCACCACTATCTATGAGCCAAATATCCTCTCCAAGTGTCACGGATCCTGAGAGAGAGAAAAAAAAAAACATATTCTTCAATATCTTCTTTATCTAACTTCTTGGGTGGCTCATCATCCTCACCTGCATGGGCATGATGTATTTTTTTATTTATTCTCTTTTATTCTTCCCTTATGGCAAGACAATTCTTAACAATGTGTCCCTTCTTATCACAATGATAACATTGGAAGGAGGAGAAATAATTTCCCTTTGTTTGACCCTTATGATATTTCTAGAATCTCTTTGGAGAGTAAGATTCTTTATGAAAGTGGGTCTCCTTTTGAAAATGATACTTTTGTTTATGAAAGTGGGTCTCCTTTTGAAAATGATAGTTTCCCTTTCCACCCTTAGCACAAGCATCTAGGGCTTGATCTTCATATCTTAATAGGACAACTTCTTGGTTGCCCACTCTTGCTTCTTCTTGAACACAATCTTCCCATAAACTGTCAAATTGGAGTTTTTGTTTTCTTGCACAAATAGTTTGGATGAAGGCATCCCAAGGTATTGTGAGACCATTAAGATTTTTCATCATGAGTTCATCTTCATCTAAGTTGTCTCCAATTTTCTCTAGTTGTTCCTTGAATTGAGAAACCTTAGATAAATAGTCTTGAATTGTTTCTCCTTTTTGCATCTTTGTATTCTTGTGTTGGGTTTTCAAGCTCATATTCTATTTGATGTTATTTCATTCATACATTACGGTTAGGGAATCAAACATATCTTTTGGATTATTCTTAGAAGACACTTGAGGAATCAAGTGGTCTTTAATGGAATCTACAATTATTCTTTTAGCCTTAATCATATCCTTCTTGTACTTCTCTTTGGTTGCATTTTCTTTGGGTTCTCATACATTTTCTTTTATGAA
Source organism: Picea sitchensis (assembly GCA_010110895.2). Taxonomy (NCBI): domain Eukaryota; kingdom Viridiplantae; phylum Streptophyta; class Pinopsida; order Pinales; family Pinaceae; genus Picea; species Picea sitchensis. The sequence goes on along the minus strand of SNQJ01S0090868.1, from coordinate 23,830 downwards.
TTTTTCAAGGTCATTCTCTTCAAGAATGAGTCCAATTATGTACATCTTGACTTGGAGCCAAGAAAATGACCAGAAAGTGGAAGTGCTCAAAAAATGAAACTGCTCTTACCAAGAGATGCATTGGGTTGATGATCTAGATGGATACTGATGGCCACCTACCTATTCTAACTAGCTCATTTTGGTAGTTTTAGTTTGGAAATCTGTTTCTAGTTTTCGGGTCCCAAACTTCTAGGGTCATTTTGAGGCCCTAAACAACGTTTTTAGGGATCGCCACAGTAAAACAATAGATGGAGTCAGATTTTGATGGAAACATGTGTATTTATCAGATAGACCTTTCCAACGAGCTATCCTGCACCCCAAATGGAGATCGTATACCAAAGTTACGCCCCTAGGAAGTTGATACACCAAACTACCCAAAACGGGGTCCACAAAACTATTGGCTTTTCATCTTCCGGGGTTAGGGTTTTGGATTTTATTTATGATAAAAAGGCATTTGGAGCCTCATTGTAAAATCATATTCTTGTGAATGTGATTAGTTGTCACATCTCTTCTCAGATATAATTTTCCACCATTCTAGCGAGTCTTTCACTCTGTATTTTTACAGTTTTTGTACATTTTCGCTCATTAATAGAAAATTGTGTATTATTGTATCTTTGTGTTTATGCTTGAATCTCTGATACATTTATGTTATATTATTGGATATATATAATATCTCTGTACATTTCTTTATTGTATCTTCTCTCTCATTTTGTGCCGAAAATAATTTGGATCAGTTGAGGTGAGTTTGTTGGAGCTGATCGTTTCAAAAAATTCCAATTTTTACCCCTTGAAACTTGACCTGCGCAATTATGGACTGGTACTTCTGGTATTGGTTCTCGTTTCCTAGTTTTCTAGTTTTCTGGTACCAGTCAAAACTAGGGTTTGAATTTTCGGATAATCTAGCCACTGGAAAAGTTTTCTCAAGCTGCCAAAAGATGGGCTAGGACAGTGCACACTTCCCAAGGTGGTTTTTGGTAAAAACATTCCTCTTTAGTAAAAATCTCTAATTTTCTTGTATGACAACAGTGACATCTAGATACCCATTAAAAGATGCTCTATTCATTCAAGCTATGATATCATGTTAATTTTTTATTGTTGTTATTATGTTATTTCCAAATTACATGAGCATTCAATGAATTTCCAAAACAACGATATAAAGAGGATCATTGAAATAAACACAATCACAAGGTACACAACATTTTATCATGGGAAACCCTCATGGGGGAGAAAACCCAACAAAAACTTCCTAAATAACAGATTGGCAATACAATAACAAGACTAAGACCGAAACACCAAAGACAGACCAAGACTGAGTATGTGCCTCTCTTTTCCTTCCTCCTACAACTGCAACTACCTTCAAGATATGCACATTAGATGAGTGAGTGAGTGTATACAAATAATACACCAACCTCACATATAAATACATGTGTGAGATGGTGCTAGGGTTGTGTATCTTCACTTCGTTGAGATGACTTCTCCTAGAAGTGGTTAAAACCACTTTATAATTACTAGGGGTCGACTTTATAAATACCACTATAAAAATACAGTTTTACCAATCCAAAAAAGGGGATTTGATATTATAGAAGACCCAAATTGATCAATCTACAAAAGGGGATTTAATCTATAAAATAATAAATAAAATATAATTATAATATTCCTCGAAGTTAAAATATTTCAACAGGATAGACCCTATTGATGAATTTTATCCATCCCAAGAGTCACACCCCACCCCATGAGATCCTTTATTTTCTTTGTTAGTAGACCTTGACACATTCACTACATTCTACCTTCAAGGCTACGAATTTCTCAACTCTTTCTGTATGAAAATGTAATTTTTCAACAATTGTCTTTATGTTTCACTTGAGAAACTATTTTTATTTACCTTTTCAAACCATTCATAATCTATAGCAGCTAAACATTAATCCTTTCTCCACTCTTCCTGTGTCCTTTGTCACCTTTCATTACATGTCCTATAGCCTTGCACTTCCCTTGGATATTCTTTTATTCCTCAAACGTATATACAAGCTTGACCTTATTCCTTGTCTAATGGACCCTAGGATTAATATGGAATAGACCTGCACAATCCTCATTTGTGGAATATTATCCTCTTTCTATCAATCCCATCACACAACACTCTTTGTTGGAGTGATCCTCTTCTTATTAACAAGGCCATGTTAATAAGTTCAACCCCTTTTTATTTTTATAAGATATTGCACTTCAAATGTGTCTCTATACTCATGCATAGGTGCTATCATGAGTTTCAATACTCTTCTTTACCCAACAATCACCTATGAAACTTACCTATATCATCTAGAAAATTTTCTCCAAATTTTGGAATTATTTGGAAAAATCTTCACATCGAGTAGTTAGATGGTTCGTGGAATCCAATTCCACTTTTTCCTTCCTTATGGAGAAACCTGATCCTCCCCAGGGGAACTTAGACCTTCTATCATATTATCCTTTGGATTACTTTCCAATTACCATACTCATGCTTCGATATGATTTATGATCCAAAATTTATGGCTTCCTGAAACCCCCATTCTGCTCAATGGCGTCCTTCACATCCACCAATCACTTTCCTTCTAATTCCTTGAGGATCCTTCAACTAAAAACTAAATTTTGAGTTGACATATAGATTCTTCTATCCAATATATTTTAAATGAATACTTTATTTCTCAATTATTGTCTCTTACTGGCTTCTTCAAAACAAGTCCTCAGGAAAACTGTTATATTTGAAGGTATGTAGCTTCAAATATAACCGTTTTCCTCGGGACTGACTTCTTCAAAACAAGTCTTCTTGGAATTTTTTCTACAAATTGTTTTCTGGAATGTTATGGGATCTGAAATTTATATAGAGGAGACATATAGAGATAAATTGGGTCCAAATATTAGATCTTGGTTTGTTATAGTTTTGGAGATACATTTTGTTCAAGTCAGGGTTTTTGACTAGTCCTTAAACTAATTTGAAACATGTATTCTTGGAATTTTCGCTCCCAATTTGTTTCGTCTTGGCTTCCAGTTCTAAAATTTTTACAGTACGAAGGAAAAATAGTGAAGTATATCTTGTGTACAAATTTCATCCCTTGATTCATTGTACTCTGAAAGTTATGCTCTGATACCAAATGTACAGAACGAAATATGAAAATAACATAAAAACCTCATAATAAGTACTCAATTCCTTGAAAAAGAGAGAAATTTAGATAATAAGCCTCTTCGAGTAACAAACCTCCTTATACATCATATGAATTCACAAATATAAGATGATTCCAAATGAAAAGGTCTCTTTGGTATATATAGGAGACTAGGAGGTACAATTACAATTAATGGACCCAAGCTAACATAAATAAAATAGAAATACTAATGTAATATGCCCCAATTAAGGGATAATGCAACAATTTAGGAATTAACATATTCCTTCGCATAATATTTTCATGTCTTCTCTTCTGACACTCTGTACAAGTTTTAGCAGTAACTATGCTCCTACCATTGAGCTTGATCTTGATCTTAAAAAAACATGTAATTTGCATTTTCTGGAAAGCCGGAGCATAATTGGCTAGTGTCCCTCTCTAGAAATTTTGTATCCCTTGACATCGTGGAGAAAACCCATGAAATTTTATCTTATTCTTAGTTAGTATGCTCATTTCATGGAGAAAATATAATTTTGGCTCCTTGTTGATGTGGTTGTTGATGTGGAATTCTATATCCACATGGCACTCTGAGGTGATGCCATGTCACCCTCTTGGCCACTCTCAACCTACCCTGTTATCCTTCACCTCCCTCCTCTCTCTCTATTATGGGATCAATCTCACATGGATCTCACGGGATGGATGGCAAGATCTCCCTGGGATCTTCCTATTGAAACAAGAAAAAAATAAAGCTAGATTCCTATGGTCTTCTTAGATCTAAGTAAACTTTTCCCTTTTAACCCAAGAAGGAGGTTGAACATACCTTATATTGGTTGTTTTCCTCACATGTCGTGACTGTTGCAGCTCTTGAACTCTAGCTCGAGATCCTACAATCTACTCCCTGCACACAAAGATCCAAGCAACCACTTATACACTATCCTTCTAGTGTTAGGAGAAACAAACTTACTATATATACCTTGATCTATTATTCATAAGATCATATCCAAATCATTCGTGAATCAAACAAAAATAATATGGAAGAAAACTAATGATCTATTCATATTTATGATGAAATTACATCAAAATTCCATACCTTGGATGTTGATGCAATTCCCCTTTGGCTCCTTTATCCTTGCTTCCCCATAGCTTCTTGATCAGGCTAGGCACTCTTATTTCTATCCATTGTGAACAAGAAAATCCCCTATGCAAATGAACAACATAACTATGAAATTGATTCCTCCTCCTCCTCCTCAAGCTCAAGATTATCCTTCATTATATATATCCTTGGAAGAGGATTGGGAGAGCTTCTATATCTTCTAGAACCCAATAGAAACTTGAATGATGTGAGTTCCTAGGCTCATTCCATGAATATATAACTCAACCATCACTTACCTCTTCATAACTTGTCGAATCTAGAAAGTTTGACAGATAGTATATTGTTTCACTATAGGTGTCCAACAACTATAGTCTCTTGATGTCTCCTATTTGTCCAATGACTATCCTAAAAAAGGAGCCAAATATCAAGCAAGATTTGTGTCTTGACTATAAACTATTGTTGGATTCCCTTATGGCCCCGTAGGGTGGAAATTAAGGCTATAACAGATGCCCCCTAATGTGTGAGTTCAAGAAAGGAATGGATGGCCGAAACACACTACAATAAAATAGAGTTCATGTGAGATAGCATGAGGAGAGAGAAAAGGAGGTCCAGAAGTCAAATAAATGTTGTAAAAAAACACCAAGGATAAAAGTGTATATAGACCATCCCCTAGGTAGACATACTCAGACTCTAAAGATCATGGTCACCAAACAATACATTATGGATCCATGATATGAAATGCTATACCATGGCTACAAAAGAATACATGGTGGATCCATTTCATCAATAATATTATAGGCACAACACAATACACTATGGATATATTACACAAAATATAGATATCAGGAAGACAATGAGCATTGAGGAGAGTTCCCTTGAATTCTTCGAAGTACTCATATACAAGTGATATACTACATCACAACTTGGGAGGGGATATGTGAATGAAGGATGTGGCCACAAACCCAAAGCATTCGTCCAAAACCTTGATGGTATGAATCTCACCATGCGATTAGATGAGCCGATGTCGATCATGGGAGAAACCATTTGATTATTGTTCATTGATGTATACCATTAAAATACATGAGGGGACCCACTGATGAGGAATATGGAACCTAAGTTACCTAGTATAATCTAGCGAGTGTGAATAGAGGATCTAATGTCAAACAATTGTAGAATCAATCGATTAGGAGTCAATGATGTAAACCCATTGTCAATCACAAGGAGACCTGCCACTCAAGACTGTAAGCTCCAAGGTGCTAGATGGTTTATATATTTCTCTCCTATATAATATGTTGAAGTAAATAGGAAGAGATCTGTCAAAGGAGGGCCTTAATAAATCCCCCTTCAATCCATGTGAAACATACACTAAGATATGATATGAAGAGAGAGTACCAATAAGTACAATTGACACAGGGATGGACGACTCGGTAACTCAAAAAAAAAATAGATATTTGAATTAGGACTAAACTTCCCTTGAACATATAGAAAGACACAATGGTGATTTGGAAACAAGACACAAGAGCTGGACGAATATAGTGCAACAATATAGGAGGCATTGAAGCACTCTCCATGATGACTGGAAGAGTAACTAGTCAGAGGAGTATCTCTGACTCATATTGCTAAGACAAATCCTAGGTAAGATAAAACCTAATTGTATGATGAGGACTCAAATAGGTTCTGTGTTCAAGGGAGACTCGACTGGCGCTGCCATTTTGATAATAGACCAATGGTGAAAAACCCCCCACTATTTTTTTTTATTTTTTTGTGTTTTTTTTTCCCTTTCATGTTTTAACGAGTGAAAAAGAGAGATAAAAGTATGCTAAGTCTCCTTCATGGTTTAACAAGCATGAAATAATGATGCAATTATGCTCGGTATGTACCTTTTTCATTTCCTTTTGCAAGTTCGAAAAAGAGATAAAAGTGTACGTGGTGTTGATTAATTGGGTTGGTTGTCATTGATGTCAACCCTTGAAGAAAGTCTGGTAGTGAATTCCAATAGCACAAAGGTTTGGGTAATGGACCCAAGTTTGTTTTATGTATAATGGTATTAGTTTTTATATATTTCAGGCAAGACTATTCTAGATGGATAGTACATGTCATTCCATTTCCGGTGGTATGTGGAACGTCACATAACTCTTCACGGTTTGAGATTTATGGCCTTACGAAGTTGAAGGACCCTCATATGATTGGCTTGAAACCCCAAAAGGTCAAAGAAGTCAAAGTGCTCGCAAAGAAGAAGTTATTTAAATAATAAAGTGAAGTGACAAAGTCAAATAGGATTATTTAAATAATAAAGTGAAGTGATAAAGTCAAAGAGGATTATTTAAATAATAAAGTGAAGTGACAAAATCAAAGCGGATTATTTAAATAATAAAGTGAAGTGACAAAATCAAAGAGGATTATTTAAATAATAAAGTGAAGTGACAAAGTCAAGTAGGATTTTTTAAATAATAAAGTAAATAGAGAACTTTCTAATTATGGAAAGTGGTTATAAGAAGGTTAACCCTAAAATGAGGAAAATGGGTTAAGTGGTCAAGTGGAAAATTGGGCAAAGTTGGACATAGGTGACTATGTGGACAAAGTGGCCTAGAAGATGCTTCTAAGGAAGCTACCTGGAGAGTATAAATAAGAGGCAAGGATCTCTCATTTTAATCACACTTTAGAATATTGAATATCTACCGGTGATTGAGGTAACCAAAGGATATGTAAGCCGAATTTCAGAGGGAAGGTGAAGTAAAGAAGGTCGAAATTCAAGGGAGGATAAATTCTTTTGATGATGCTTTCTAAGGTGTTTCGGGTAAAAACATCATAACTTCTTCATAACGAATCCAAATTCAGTAAGACCAAATGTGTTGGTTAGAGTACAATCTCTAGTATTCTGTGTAAAATTTTCAGATCCATAAAACAAATATTCTGTGTGGGGCATGCTCTACAATTTCTCTCTCTAGAATAAGCCATAATTCAACAAGGTATGCCATTTTTGCTATAACTCATTTTCTGAGAGGGTCCAAGTAGTGATACCTAGAGGAATTGAATAAAACAAACTGAAGAACATTGTGTACTATTTTCATATCTTTATTTATTACAGGTACATAGTTATGATTATTTCAAGTTAGGGTTGTTGACTAATCCAAAACTAGTCATGTGAGACTAAAGTAAATTTTGATGAAAATGCTAGGCTCTTGTTGTTAAAGTTAAGGAAGGTTTGTAGGTTGAGGTACAGGTTGGTGCATGGTTGATGCACTTTTTTATGATGTGTTTATGGTATGAGTTTTGATATATTTGAAGGCAAGACTATTCTAGATGGATATTACGTGTCATGCCATTTCCGATGGTATGTGGAACATCACATAAATCCTCACGGTTTGACAATTATGGTCTTACGAAATTGAAGGACCCTCATATGATTGGCTTGAAACCCCAAAAGGTCACAGAGGTCAAAGTGCTTGCAAAGAAGAAATTATTTAAATAATAAAGTGAAGTGACAAAGTCAAAGAGGATTATTTAAATAATAAAGTGAAGTGACAAAATCAAAGAGGATTATTTAAATAATAAAGTGAAGTGACAAAGTCAATAGATAACTTTCTAATTATGGAAAGTGGTTATAAGAAGGTTAACCCTAAAATGAGGAAAATGGGTTAAGTGGTCAAGTGGCTATTGGATACATGGACAAGAGGAAAATTGGGCAAAGTTGGACATAGGTGACTATGTGGACGAAGTGGCCTAGAAGACGCTTCTAAGGAAGCTACTTGGAGAGTATAAATAAGAGGAAAGGCTCTCTCATTTTAATCACACTTGATCATATTGAATAACTACAGGTGACTGAGGTAACTAAAGGATATCTAATCCGAATTTCAGAGGGAAGGTGAAGTAAAGAAGGCCAAAATTCAAGGGAGGAAAAATTCTTTTGATGATGCTTTCTAAGGTGTTTCGGGTAAAAACATCATAACTTATTCATAACATATCCAAATTCAATAAGACAAAATGTGTTGGTTAGAGTACAGTCTGTAGTATTATGTGTAAAATTTCCAAATCCATACAACAAATATTCTGTGTGGGGCACGCTCTACAAGTTCTCTCTCTAGAATAAGCCTGAATTCAACAAGGTATGTCATTTTTGTTATAACTCCTTTTCTGAGAGGTTCCAAGTAGTGACACCTGGAGGAATTGCAGAAAACACACTGAAGAACATTGTGTACTATTTTTAGATATTTATTCATTACAGGTACATAGTTATGATTATTTCAAGTTAGGGTTGTTGACTAATCCAAAACTAGTCATGTGAGACTAAAGTAAAGTTTGATGAAAATGTTAGT
>SNQJ01S0090868.1:0-15244 GCA_010110895.2 Picea sitchensis | reverse complement strand
ATTTAAATAATAAAGTGAAGTGACAAAGTCAAAGAGGATTATTTAAATAATAAAGTGAAGTGACAAAATCAAAGAGGATTATTTAAATAATAAAGTGAAGTGACAAAGTCAATAGATAACTTTCTAATTATGGAAAGTGGTTATAAGAAGGTTAACCCTAAAATGAGGAAAATGGGTTAAGTGGTCAAGTGGCTATTGGATACATGGACAAGAGGAAAATTGGGCAAAGTTGGACATAGGTGACTATGTGGACGAAGTGGCCTAGAAGACGCTTCTAAGGAAGCTACTTGGAGAGTATAAATAAGAGGAAAGGCTCTCTCATTTTAATCACACTTGATCATATTGAATAACTACAGGTGACTGAGGTAACTAAAGGATATCTAATCCGAATTTCAGAGGGAAGGTGAAGTAAAGAAGGCCAAAATTCAAGGGAGGAAAAATTCTTTTGATGATGCTTTCTAAGGTGTTTCGGGTAAAAACATCATAACTTATTCATAACATATCCAAATTCAATAAGACAAAATGTGTTGGTTAGAGTACAGTCTGTAGTATTATGTGTAAAATTTCCAAATCCATACAACAAATATTCTGTGTGGGGCACGCTCTACAAGTTCTCTCTCTAGAATAAGCCTGAATTCAACAAGGTATGTCATTTTTGTTATAACTCCTTTTCTGAGAGGTTCCAAGTAGTGACACCTGGAGGAATTGCAGAAAACACACTGAAGAACATTGTGTACTATTTTTAGATATTTATTCATTACAGGTACATAGTTATGATTATTTCAAGTTAGGGTTGTTGACTAATCCAAAACTAGTCATGTGAGACTAAAGTAAAGTTTGATGAAAATGTTAGTCTCTTGGGTGCATGGTTGATGCACTTGTTTATGGTGCAGGTTGATTACATGTTGATGTATAGGTTGATGCATGGTTGATGCAAGGTTCAATTTATTGCTACATGTTGTTTGGTGTAGGTTGATTGGTACAAGTTTACACCATTATAACTCACAGTGATAGTGTGACAGTGGTTCCATCATTCTACTTATATGTCAAGGTGGTTGGATGGGGCAAGGACAGGTGGTTGTAGCCACCTTCTTGTTGTAGCCAGAGAACATAGCGGATTGTAGCCTTCTTCTGGTTGTAGCCAGAGAATTGGAGCTCCCCTCAGGTTGTAGCCAGAGAATTGGAGCTTCCCTCAGGTTGTAGCCTGAGAAACTAGGGGGTTGGAGCCTCCTTCCAGTTGCAGCTAGAAAACAAAGGAAGTTGGTGCTTCTAATAAATGTAATTCTTCAAGACATATAAGAAAAATTATTCTGTGGTTTTCTCTCGCTTTGGGTTTCCACGTAAAAACATTGGTGTATTGTGTATGTGTATGATTGTTCATTTGTTAATTGTTGATATAAAACTTCCATTATATGGTTAAAAGGGATTAGATTGTTCTATTACTGATTCACCCCCCCTCTTAGTAATCCAACACTTGGTAATGTCTTTTTTAGGTTATTTTATGAGTCCGAAAAAGAGATAAAATGATACTCGTCTAGAGATAATGAGTAGCTTAACATCATGCTCCTATGTTCCAAGCACATGGAACTGAACTAATCAATACAAATAAAAATGGTACCGATAATGAGATCTACTCTTGGCAGTTGTTCTCTCCAACGGTAGATGGATGCAAAACATAGGCCAAATAATGTAAGAGGTGGATGGTAACAAATACTGCAATAGAAGTAAGTGGGATATGGGAAAGCAAAAACGTAGGATTAGGAGGCACAATGCAAGTAGAAAATGCATAAGCGACCATTAAGAAACAATAACAAATTCTTTGGGAACCCCCACAAGATGTGGCCAGAATATAGACGAAGAGAAAAGAATGAGGCTCAATCATCAAGACATTGTGTGGCTAAAGGAGGGCTCTTAGGCCTACGGTAAAATGCATTATGGGCACCGAATGGAAATCTGGGTGTTGACTATGGCGCCCATGGAGGGTTGGAACTAGCAACCAAGTTATGACATGCAAATGGAATGGATAATGTCACAACCTAACATGATCGAACCTAAGGGATTGTGACCACAGGTTGGATGGTCAACAATGAAAGACAGTGAATATAGGGAAAAACCTATCCCTATATTCTATTTTGGTAACACATACATCAAGTTTAGTAGAAGTTGCCATCTTCATAAAAAAATCCCTGTAATCCTGTCAACATATATAAACTATATTTTGGGGGTCAAAACGCATAGTGAAATCTCAAAAAAGAAAATTTTTTTGGATTTTTTGGATATGATATATGAAAAACAAAATCACTCACACCACACACCTATGTACAAGGAACTATGCATGTTGATTATTTATGCCAAGTAGATCCCATTGTTAGGATAAGGACACGGATATTTTTCATAATCGATGAACTCATGGGCCGATGTTAGCATCATATGGCTCACCATGTTTAGGCCATGCAACATATTAACGAATTTCTGCAATCCAAGAGACTCATCATGATTAGTTTCATGAGATATTATATCCCCTTGATGGGACCCATCAAGACATGAAGGAGGTAAAAAATGTGAATCTTCAAGGGAAAGAGAAGCAAAGAATTCAGTGGAAAGATCTTAAAAAAATGACCAAGGAAGAAAAGGGTCAAGACTGGGAGGTCTACTTGATGCCCCAACAAATTCCCTCAGTCTCAAATCATGACTCATCAAGCAAAACCTCATCGGTTTTGAATCAGGAAGGATGGATTCTTGATGATGCTCATCTTCCTTGGGCTTACCTAGGGAATCAATGACGTCCAATATGGCCTCTTGTGAAGGAAACTCAAAATATAGGATGTCATGTGAACTTAGAGAGTCAAAAAATCGTACGAGTGGAGTAGGTTGATCACACTCCATATGTGAATGGATGTGTTGACAAGTATTCATTGTTGGCAATGGGATCTCCTGGTAGAAAATATTGACCGCAGTGAGCGGCATGGATGCTCCATATGAATCAACATCCTTGGGATGAGTTACCACCCAAGGATCAAAAGACTTGAGGTATCCATTGGTGATGATGAACTAATTTTGAGAGGAGTGATAGTTGCAGTAGAATATGGTGTGGGAATGGGAAAAATACCCATGAGTGAAGGATATTTAATTATCCTCACACCAACATGCGTATAAGACTGGTAAGTATCACTAAAAAAGTGTACGTTTTACCCTGCATTCGGTCCAAGGTATAGAATGCAATGTGATAAATCGTAATAATTTCCCTTGATGAGGGAAGCATAAGACTCTAAAAACTGACAAGACATCGACAATCATCTCGTAGAACTAAGTATGCTCGAGTAAAAAATTGTAATCAAGAATTGCATCAACAACTTCCACAACATTAGAGAAAATATTACCACCTAACTCGATTGGTAAGGAGGTAATTATTCCATGACACTGGAACATGTGTCCATCAAACAATTTCAGCAGTCTTGCATATGTTTCAATATTAGGAGAGTCGAGGGCCTTCCAACAAGAAATAAACATTATACAAGTCAAGGCTCCTTCATCCACAACCATTCGGTAGATGTTTTTCCTTATTGATCGCACTACGATATGGAAGGTGACCTGATGGGATATCCTATGAGTAACCTAAGTATAATTGAAGGTTATCAAACTTGACTTTGAGGGATCAACCACACCTATGGATGAAAACAAGGATTTTCTCTATGTTGGGTAGCTTTTGAGAACTTTGAGAGTAGACATCACACAAGGTGCATGGGCCAAGTCTTGTACAATACTATAGTTGTGGGTAGTCTGTGTTGGGATTATGCATCATGTGTCAAAAGATGGATTTTAAATATGAAGAGGGCCACTAGAGTGGGATGAAGATGTTGGCTCATCCACAACATGAGAAGGATCAGAAATGTCATAGTTTTTGTCTCGAGTCTTCAAATTAACTTTTTTTCCACACATAAAAATGGAAACATTTGAGGAAGACCCCTCATGATGAGGGGTACCTACCATGCCCCCTTACGGAGGGGGAGGATTTGTTGCAACCATATCGTGAGGTTGAGGAGGTAAAGAATGAGTTAAGACATTGGGCTTCCATGGGGCCTTTTTCTATGCTAAATAGAGATGAATCTCATCCTTATGGGGACATTGATGAGTAGGGTGGTCCTCCCAATAAATCGTGCAGGTAAATTGACTCTTTTTATTTTCTTTAGTTCCCCCTCCTAATTGTTCTGGGTGGGAGTAGTCCCTTTCTCAAAATTGAGATTTTTATTCTTATTCCACTTCTTCTTTCCTATAGGTTGTTGAGGATTCTTTGATTGCATGGACCTCATCAAATTCACCTCATAGGTCTGAGTAGGAACCATGAATATTTGAGCACTAGTGCTAGAAGATGACTTAATAAACACATGACCCATCTGATCATCTAACTAGTTTACAAAGACATGGGATACATAACCAACCACACCATCAACATGGGGTCCTGGGGTTGGGTTCCTTGGATCTATCGACAACCTAAGAGATTTTTGGATGATGTCATAAATTATATTTGACTATGAATAAATCAAATTTGATTGTTGGGCACGTAGAATGGCCTGCTCCTTGTTGGCTTCCCTAGCCATAGCTATGTCTCAAAAAATGGGTGGTAGGAGGGACTTTGTGATCCACTCCATTAGGATTTTGTCCAAAATATGGGTCTTAATCATCCTACATCTTCATCTCCACTCATGTATATGATCAAAAATGTGAGTGGGATTATCTTGACATAGTGAAATCAAGAGATATGTTCCTATGTCATATTGTATGTGTTGGTTGTGGAGCCTAATTATATTCTTGATTCAAAGGTCTTTTTTCATCTATGTTTGGACCTTCTTACCTAACGGGGGTGTGAGGAGGATTTCCCCCCCACTTCTCTCTCCAGGGGGGTCTAGGGGTGCAGAGAGAAATTTTGAAGCCCCCCCTGGTGGGGGATTCAGGGGAAGCACCCCCTAAGTGAAATTTTGGGAAACTTTTCCTTGTAAAATATTATAATTTCATATTCAATCTGAACTGTTCATTATAAGGTCACAGATCTAACAATAGAATTTATGTTAGGGATTTTTTTCCCTAGAAGGAAACCCTCTTTTATGTATGATGGAATTGTATTGTGGCTATGTGAGTGAGTGAATATTGTATTCTGAGAAAGGAGACCGTGAGAGAAAGAAGAGGGAGTTACAACGAGTATGTTATAGGTTGTATCCCTTCATTTGTTGGATAATAATAAATGAAGGACCTGGAAATTTCTCTAGTGGACATAGACCATACTGGGTGAATCGTGTATATCTATGTCTCTATTATATTGTGTATATTCTGTGTTTTATTTATGCATTTTTTTATTGTATTACTCTACGATTCTATTTTTCTAACAGTATGGGCAATTCGTAGTGTGTTAAGAATTCCATTGCCAGGTCATTGAATCTTTTGAAGGAAATTTCTTTTAATTCAATATACCACTTTGCAGAAGCTCCAAACATGGATCTTTGGAAAACACACATCGTCACACTATCATCAATTAATGAATTGGATGAGCACCATAAGTGATACGTCATGATGTGTGTGGAGGGTTCTTCTCCTAGACTTCCATCGAATTTCGGGATTTCAGAAGGTATCTTCGTGGGAATTACCAGCCATGAAAGGTTGTGGGAAATAGGGTCATTAATCAATTGTGAAAAATCAGGTAAGTCTAACACTGCTAGGAAAGGAAACAAAAAAAAATGAATACTGGGAGGGAGACATAGTCTCTACTATCCGAGATGAACCTTGCAGTCCCTCTATGTTTGTGCTACTAGAGGAATGAGGTTTTCTTGAAGAGTGATTTCCCCCAATTTTGGTGGCACTTCTAGGAGCATGACTACTTCCAAACATTCCCCCAAGGGGATTTACCCCACTGATAGGTCTAGACCCTCCATAAAAATCATTCCCAAAACTAGGCCTAGGGAAAACCCCCCTGAACCTGAGGTATTAATAAAGAGAAAGCCTCCCCATTATGGAAATTTTTCCCCAAGGGACTTTCCCCTAGGGACATGTGTGCTAATGCATGGGAATTTAAAACCTCCAGACACATTATTTCCCCCATCTTGACAAGGGACAACCCTGAAACCACTAGGAATGTTCCATATGAAAGGTAAACTAACCCCCGACGATGTGGGGCCCCTCATAGGAATGATGGAGGTGGAATAAATTCCACCCCCTATGTTGAAACCAAGGCTTAGCCTACCACTGGAAGAGAATCCAAATGTGGGAATTGGGATGGACGTGATGGTTTTCAATATGCTAGGTAAACTAACAATTGGAAAGGAAGTTACGGTCAATGTCCCCCAGATCAAGGGACCTATAGAAAAAGGGATGGATGGTGTAGTTACAATGGTGCTAAGGGAAGGTAAGGTAGACATCACAAGTATTCCTCTAGTCCTGCTTGAATATGGGCTTGATGGCTTAGCTACACTGGAAGAAACTCTTGGTCTGAACATGGTGGGAGGATTTCTAAACAAAGAAAAAGGGTAACTAAATATCTCTCTTACCTGGACAAGTAGAGGTGTTTTTGGATCAGTCAAAGGAGGGTTAAATTTGGGTGGAGGACATTGGTCTACCACTTCTACTTCAATGAAACTAGGCTTGTCAAACCAAATTTGAGGCCCTTTGAATTCTCAGTCACCTATCTCGTGCCACTTGAGAGATGGTTGCACCTCCATGATTGTCTAAATTCCTCATAACTGCCATGATTCGACCATGGTGAAAATATCATGTGCAAACCAAAACATAATTCAACCTAAGGCTTATATAGACTTGAATCAAAGAGAACACCCCTACTAAGTCTAAGGCCACAAAAACCAAACTAATGGCTCAAGGGCCTTCTAAAAACCAACCCTATAGGGGAGATGAAGTCCCCACAATATTGGCTAGTGAAGGTATGAGGAAAAATTATGATGATCTACATGAAATAGCCATGTCCAATCCAAGCACCCTTTATTAAGGCAGGAACCCTCCTAGGGAACTAAGACTGTGGATGTACATCTACCCTAGGTACTACAGGAATGTCCCACTTGTACTCACCTCTACGACTATGTATGAAAGGTCACTAAGGTCACCACCTCACAATCAATGACCAGGTGAACAGTCATAAGTCCAACCACATGTAAGGGAAGGGTAACTAAGCTCGAAGCTCCAAAGGTGTTACACCAACAAAATTCTAATATACGTATCAATCGAAGAAATACCGAAAAAACGAAAACAAGAAAAGAGGGGTAATATCCCTACTTTCCTTGATGTGACCTCATGCTTGATTCCTGTGTTACAGGATCTTCTCGACACACTAGTTGCAAGAATAGATTTATCACTCTTTAATTACTCTAGGTTTTATTGTGTGGCCTTGGAGAGTTTACTTTCCAATCCTATTCAAAGGACCTAACCCTATCTTATGTTGGTTTGCTATAAAATAAAAGTTTCTAATTATTTTTAGATTACACAAATTATTTCTAATGGATGTTGTTTAATTCAAAGGGAGATGGATGACAACCAAGCAAATGGAAACATGACAATGCAATTCATTATCTTCGATGAACTCTAGCTATGGAAGGGAAAGATATTTTTTCTTTTTCTTTGCAAACTTTAGAAACACAACCTCACACACCAAGAAACCTTGCAAACAATTTAGACCCAAAATTTTCCAAAATGGAAACCAAACACTCTCAAAATGCACTATGATTCTAATACTTCAAAAGAAAATATGCATGTGAAAAAAATTTCTTTTTTTATTTTTCCAAATGTAATACAAAAATATTTATGATCTATGTAAGAACCATAAGATGCAAATGGAAAACCAACAAATCAACAAGAAAAGGGTAGTGTGATATTGGTAATGACGCCCCCTGGCACACTCCACTATCTACACAATATCTCAACCCAAAAATCACAAGGAATGGATATTAACAATTTAAATCCCAACTGCAAAAGGAAACTCAACCAAATGTGACTATCGATCACTCCAAAATACAATTTTAGACCCCAAAGTTCATAGGTTCAATTCTTAAAAGAGGTCCTAAAATGCTCCAAACGGGATGATCACAAAAATAATTTTTTTCATTTTTTGCATGCCATGCAAATAATAATTAAAAATATCTTACAAAACTAAGTTCTAAATTTTTTATTTCACTATAAGAGGGACCCTAGTCTTCACAATAAAAAACCTAGAAAAATTTTCGCGAAAAATAGATTTTTGTTGCACCCTACAGACCTTTTTTTTGTGGACCCTATCAGGATAGTTGTGGGTCACCCTTCACTTGACTAGTGAATATAGTCATGGGTTTTCACTATTGTAGCCTATGATGACACTAGTAACACTTATGAATTTTTTTCTTGTCATGGGTCAGATGACATGCAACAAGCAATGTGTTGTCATTGGACACCAATATGCAACAAGTGACTACTGCAAAAATAAAATAAAAAAAGAAAGATTGGTTTCAAATCCAATCAGATATATCTTATATATTTCAGATCTAAGAGATATAATTCTTTGGAAGAATATAGAAAAGAGAATATGAGTCACAAGAATAAAACAAAGGGTATTTAGGCAAGAGATTCTAGAGAAAAATCAAAATATCCTCCCCAGTGGAGTCACCAGTTTTGTTATGGGATCAATTTCACAGGGATCTCACGGGATAGATGGAAATATATCCCTAGGATATGCATATTGATCCTATAAATAAAGAAAGATATATTCATATGGTCTTCCTATATCTATGTAAACTTTTCCCTTTCTACCCAAGAAGGGGGTTGAACATGCCTTAGATTGGTGTTTGTCTTCGCATGTCCTGACTGTTGTAGCTCCTAAACTCCACCTCCACCTCTTGTAATATCATTCCTACACACAAAGATCCATACAACCACCTATACACTATCCTTCTAGTGTTAGGAGAAACAAAATTACTAGATCTACCTTGATATATTATTCATGAGATCATATACAAACCATTCATGAATCAAACACAAATAATATGGAGGAAAACCAATGATCTATTCATAATTATGAAGAAATTACATCAAAATTTCATAACTTGGATGTTGATGTGATTCCCCTTTGGCTCCTTGATCCTTTCTTCTCCTCGGTTTCTTGATTAGGCTAAGAACTCTAATTTATGGCTTTGTGAACAGGAAAAGCCTCTCTGCAAATGAACAACATAATTCTACAATTGATTCCTCCTACTCAAGCTCAAGATTATCCTTCATTATATAGATCCTTGGAATAGGCTTGGGAGAGCTTCTATATATTATAGATCCCAATAGAAACTTGAATGATGTGAGTTTCTAGGCTCATGCCATGAATATACAACTCGCCCATTGCTTAGCTCTTCATAAATTGTCGAATCTAGAAATTTTGATAGATAGTCGCTTGTTGCACTATAGGTGTCCAATATCTATAGTCGCTTGATGTATCCTATGTGTCCAATGACTATCCTCAAAAAGGCCCCAAATCTCAAGAAAGAGATGTAATGTGTTGGCTATCAACTACTGATGGATTCCCTTCTGGCCCTGTAGGGTGGAAATTAAGGCTATAACACTTTCATCTTTACTTCCTTACAATTACCTTAAAAAATTAATAAAATGTTTTTTATTTTCAGTTCCCATTCATGGTGTTGCATTGTTGAAGGCCTTGGGAAAAATTGCATTGCTCCCCATGTTATACCACCTATGGTATCAAGCTATACCATTGTGCTCATGTGGCTCTTACATCACTTGTTGGACCCTCCACCATTCACAATAGACCCTGACACCATTTTCCACTATGTAAGTCCACGTCACCGCCATGACACCCTCCACATCATGCAAACATCATGGTATGGAAAATTACCCATATTTTCCAAAATTTCAAAATTTCCCAATTTTTCTAAAAATGCATAATTTCAAAATTTCTACCAGGGTCACCATGAAGCTCTGTACTTATCTTCTCATGGACAATTTTGGACCTATGTGTGTCAAATTGACTTCTTCAAACAACCAATTACCTCCATACGCAATTGATTTACATTTTTGGGCATAAATTTTGATTCAATTCACTCATAAATTGGAGATTTTTTTCCCAATTTCACCATGGATGCTCTGTACATCCAAAATTTGACCATTTACTGGCCCAAAAAATTCTCATACTAAGGTTAAAATTTGGGATTTTAACTGTTGGGATTAATTACCTCAATTTCCTCATGATTTTCCCCCAATTTCACAAGACCAATTTTTACAAATTAGTTCTTGATATCCTCTAAGCATTAAATCTTCGAAATCATCTTCTATTTGTTGAGTCTAGCCCATATAGACTTAGTGCTGAACTTGTGGCTCTGATACCAATATGTAACGTACCCAACCTTCCAAGATTAGTCCCATCACTATAGAAGCACCCACCTACCTTAGAATACATCGGGTGTGGTGGTGGGTTAGGGAGAGTTAGACACATAGAGAAATGTTATTGGAAGAATTTCATTTTCATGAGTGGTGTCTAGGAGTGGGAAGCAATTCCCATACTTGTTTCTCTCAGGAATCAAAATCACTGCTACACTTGATTTGGAGCCAACCTAGTATCATAAATAAGGAATATCTTCAAAATGTTATGTATGTGGTCACAAGATTTATGAAATAGACAATGAAAAATGACTTAGCCTACTAAAAGAATTTAAAAATGCCCCCATACATATCAAATATCCCTAGGGGTAGCAGGCATGTAATTTAACATGCATCTAACAACATATATTAAAAACATGAATGAAACTATAAAATTAAACCATGAAGCACACAACATCCATATAATCATTTACATGACTGAATAATCATAATAAACACAACATATACTTATCTATTCATAAAATATAACCAAATGGATGCATATGAAGGATGAACCTCCTAGACATAGGCATTGCTATTCATTTTCTCTCAACACCAGGACACCCCGAAGCTAAGGCTATGAGTCCACAAGGAGATATGTCCCTCTAGTTATCCACTCTCCACACTCCGCAACCCAAATCTCAAGTTTTACTCCTACACTAGTTCCAATCCACTAGATCTCTCTTTTCCATAACCTGCACAACCCAAGGAATGTACCACCTTCACTACTCATAGTCCCTTGGGGTGTACCATTCATTTATCAGGGATTTTAGTTCACTCGATTGGCCAAGAATCACTTTGTTGGGGACTTCAAGAACTCTCATTTGCTTCAACAAGAGTGTTCACATAATCCTTCACGTGGCTCTTGATCCATTTCCTCAATAGGAAAATGCACTACAGTCTTACAACCTATTTTCATAGGCATACCAGCCTCATTTCCATCATAAAATATAGTCAAACAATGGCTTCCTTCAAGCACAACATGGTTGGTGCTCTTCCCAACACTCAACTCCTTTCTCGCTATCCAAATTATGCATGTAAAATATATTCCCTTTGGCCATACAAGTTTCCTTCGCCCCCAAGGAAGTCGACTGCTCACTCTGCCAAATGTTGATTGTACTTCATCCCATGCTCCCAATAATTATGGGATGTGACTCCTAACACCCACCCTCTTACATGATTATAATGATTGACCTTGGGAACACTCAACAACAAACTAGCAGGTTATACACAATGATAATAAATTCAGGAAAGTGGGTTGGATTAATAGCCATGAATATTCCCCCCTTGGACCCCTCTCTCTTGTGGAATCATAGGCCCCCTTTGTTTTCATCCCTCTTGTAATGAAACCAATGATTATTATTTCATTAATCATTTTAATTTAATTCATAAAATATATTTTCCCAAAATATACCAACTTACCAGCCTAAATCACATTTATATGATTACATTATAATTTGTGGGGATTAAAACTAGGTATGTTACACCCATCTCTAAGCACCAACTTAGTAAGATACACCAATATCCTTGTGTGAGCTACACCAACCTTCCTCAGTTTTTCTTTCTACAGCTTCCTTCACCAGGTCTGCTCATTACTTCTACCTTCACCAAGTCTACTCAATGCTTCTACCTTCACCAAGTATTCTCACTACTTCTACCTTTACCAGGTCTGACCAAAATTTGAATTTCCAAATGGTAACTTTCCCAAAGCTTGTGGTTTTGGGCCTCTACCCAAGAATTAACTTGTGCAACATGCCACATATACAATTTTTCAAATATGATCCTAAAATTTTTACCTGAGGTACTTATGTATGTCTCCTATGTTCTTTGGAAATTTCACAGTCTAAAGAGTCCAAAAAACGAAGATATAGTGAAAATTCCAAGATGATATGTTTGAAACTGATCTCATGAAAATTTAGAAACCCTAACTTCCACTCAACATATCTTATAAAGTACAATGAACCAATATATGGAATTTTTACCTGAGGTACTTATGTATGTTTCCTCTGTTTTGTAAAAATGTTTCATTTGTTCTATAAAAGTATCACATTCTAAAGAGTCCCAGAAACAAATTTATAGTGAAAATTCAAAACAGAAATGTTTGAAATTGATCTCAGGACTATTTAGAATACCTAACTTCCACAAACCATGTCTCGGAATGTCCAGCGAAACAACATCTATAATTTTTACCAGAGGTAATTTTGTATGTCTCTTCCGTTTTGAAAGAATTTCACAGTCTGAATAGTCCTAGAAAAGAAGTTATAGTGAACATTCCAAATTGACTGTTTTGAAACCAATCTCAAGATCACTCAGAAACCCTAACTTCCACAGAGCATATCTCAAAAAGTAAAATGAGCCAATATCTTAAATGTTTATCTAATGTACTTCTATATGTCTTCTTTGTTCTATAAAAATTTCACAGTCTAACGAGTCCCAGAAAATGATTTGTAGTGAAAATGCCAAACTGGCCTATTTGATATTCATCTATGAAGCATTCAGGGACCCTAAATTACACAAGGAATATATTCGAAAGTATAGTGAACAAACATATAAAATTTACCATATGTACCCATAGATCTCTCCTTCGTTGCTTCAAAATTTGAAGTTCTAAAACATCACAAAACATAAGTTATTGCAAAAATGTGAAGTTGACCTAAAACTGATTTCACAACTCTTCCCTTTTGGAATCATATTCAATATTTGCTTCATGAAGGAACATGTTCATTACTTAAATATTTGATTCCCCTTTTTTATTTTCCTTTTCCAAATACCATGGGAAAATACCCAAACCCATGGGTTTGAAATCACCATTTAACATTTTACTTTTTCACATGCACCCCTTTTTTACTATATATATGAAACAATCTTGGAAATTTTGTGTGTATCATAATGTCATAATATTCCATTAATGACAACATTAATCCTTTGACATCAATGACAATAATTCTAACAACTCATGTTCTTCCTCTATCTTGGAGTAGATAAGAATATCTTCCAAGAAGATGATGAAGAATTTGTCCAAGTAATATTGAACACTCCATTCATTAAACAAATAAAAGTAACTTGTGCATTTGCCAGACAAAATGGCACCACTGTAACTCATAATTACCATACCTAGTCTAGATTGGTGTCTTGCTAATATCTTCTTCTCTAGTTCTCACTTGATAGTAACCTGACCTCAGGTCAATCTTGGAAAATATTTTTTCTCCTTTCAATTGATAAAAAATATTGTTGATTTGTGGTAGAGGGTACCTCTTCTCTATATAATCCTTATTAATTTGTCTAAATTCAATACATAACCTCATAGTTCCATCCTTTTTCTTCACAAAGAGCACTAGGGCACCCTAATGTGAGACATTTAAGTGTATACATACCTAGTCATCAACAATTCTTGTAGTTGCATCTGCGACTCTTTCAAATTCAGTGTGCTCATTCTGTAAGGATTTTTGGATATTGGGGTACCTCCATGCATTAAGTCAATAGAGAAGTCAATATCTCTCTTTGGTGGAAATCTCAACATTCCCCCAAACACTTCTTCGTATTCCTTCAATACTAGATAATATTCAAGACTTGACTACTTATATTTTTCTATCTCCTCCATATGGGATGCATATATCTGGAACCCTTTCCTAAAATATATTTTCAACTGCAATGTTGAAATCTCTTTGATGGATATAGGTCTTGGAATACCTTGCACCATCCTTGAATTCCCTTCCTCTTCAAGGCATGTGCAAGACTTGTGGTAACAATCTAGGATAACACGATGCTTATCCATCCAATCCATACCAATCAAGAAATTATATGACCCAAGTGGTATGATGTTCAAATATGCTTTAGTGCTAACTCCATTCATGCTTACTAGGAAACCTTTACAAGTTCAATGATTTTCCTCTTTGTTCCAGTGGCTAGTTGAACTAACCAAGACTTTTCATGATGACATCTCTTCAATTTAAACCTTTCAACTATTTTTGGATCTATATAGCTATGATTAGCTCCAAAATCAATCAAAATAGGTATGGTTTGATGATCAATATTACCTTCTACCTAGATCATGTGGGATTGGTAGGCTACTTGTCTATTGTCCAAGGATGCATAAATCCTTGGCATGCTCTTTCCCACATTGTACACTATATATGCTTCTTGAATTTTATGCACATTCCTCATCTTATCTCCCTTGTGAGAAAAATATTTATACTAGTGGCCTCCTTCACATCCCCAACACCTTATGCGATGTTGTCTTGGAATTTTACCCACAAAATATGTCATTTTATGTTCACCTTGTGTTGGGTTTCCTTACTAATATGCTTGAGATATGTTCTTAATGAAGTTTTTCTTGAATCCTTTCTTCCTCTAATCCATATTTCCTCTCTTTTTATCATCCCAAGATTTTTGTAAAGATGGCCTCCTCTTATACTACTCATACAAATACTTATCCTTCCTCAAGGATTATTCCAAAGTCTTAGTCTCATAAAATTGGATTTTATCTTTGTAAAATGATGGAAACCTACTCAAGAATCTCTGGATTTTCACCTTATCATCCCTAATGAAGTCCACATGCCTCAGAAGCTCCAAGAATTTATTCTCATACTCCTCCATGGTTATATTTCCTAGCTTGAGCTCAGAGAATTATTGCATCTTCTTTTCATATTAATTCTCTAACAAGTATTGTTTCTAGAAATTCCACTTGAAATGATTCCAAGAAATTCTCTTTTCATCAATATGTTTGAATTTCTTCAGCTGGTCCCACGTCATGGAATTCTTCACCTAAAGATGATATATGGAAACCCTTTCCTCCATATTTTGATGAATAATTATGTAGCTGGAAATATTTTCTCATTCCCAACAACTAGGATTCAACATC
>SNQJ01S0090867.1:0-32864 GCA_010110895.2 Picea sitchensis | reverse complement strand
TTTCTCTAGCATCCACTAGAAGTAAGCACCAACTCCCTGGTTTCTCTAGCACTCACTAGAAGGAAGCACCAACTCCCTGGTTTCTCTAGCACCCATTAGAAGGAAGCACCAACTCCCTGGTTTCTCTAGTACCCACTAGAAGGAAGCAACAACTCCCTAAGTGTTCCAGCACCAACTGGATGGAAGCACCAACTTCTAGTTACACAGACACCAACCTGTAAAATAGAGAACAATAGTTCTCCCTTGCACCACCCCGCCACCTTGGTTTTTCTAGCTGCAACTAGATGGAAGCTACAACTCTCTGTGCTTAAGCACCCACTTGAACCTCTAAGGACAATAGTCCTCCCTAGCACCTCCCAGCCACCCTGAAATATCAATATTTTCTACTGAAACTTATTACAGTGATATAATGTTCAACAATGGCTTACCAGTCTCATCATTGTTTTGCTACATTGCTCTACTCTACCTGCATCAGTGTCTTCCTGCACACTTTCCTTACACTTTATGTTCTTCTGCCTTTCATTATCTGTGCACCATGTCCCTTCTATGCACCATTCATCTTCTGTGCATTTTAGCTACTGCACTCTGCCTCCTTCTACACACCTGAATCACTCTCAACAACACCCAATCTCTTCTCAGTTCTATGTTTTTATTCTCTCTATGCATCTTTTGCATCATCTGTTCACAATGATTCTTCATGCTCTCCCCATGTCGAGTGCTTTGCCTGATCATCATTGCAACTCTTCGGATTATCTGGTGGTTAAACCCATGCGTCCATCATCACTGGGTGTTATGTTGAGATTCCTTAGCCTCTCCAGTAGTCGAGACTCTTCGTCTTCTCTGTCACAGCTAAGCTCATTCCCTCTTTTGCAGTTCCAGGCTCCAACAGTCTTACATCTGTCAATAGCCTCTATGAACAGTCTTCATGCCACTAGAAGATGCCTCGAGACTCTTCATCTTCTCTAGAGATCACCCTGAAGTCTCTTCGAGTCCTCTGGCCGAAACCATTAGTCGTTTCTAGCAGTTACACAGTGAACCTCCAAGAAAACTCATCAACAAATGAATCGCCAACCATCCAAGAGTCATGATTCATTTCTGCTAACTGAATCATAAGTGGTCGATTAACTATGAAGAGCAACAATATCCCTTCAATCAGATTTCCAAGTATCCAACATCGTTGGATTACAAGCATAGGGTCTCGCTTTGATTTCGCCATTTTGCATTTCGCCATTTCGACATTTCAACATTCCTATGGTGAAGAGTCTCAACTCTTCATGTTACAATCACCGAAAAGGAGCGTAACTTGGTGCTAGCTCCTCCCTCTCACATGACCACTGACGGTGACCACAGCCTACACCAAAAGGTGTTTTCGCATTTCAACATTTCAGCATTCCTGTGGTGAGATATCTTGACGCTCCATGTCGCGATCCCCAAAACTGAGTTTAGTTGTTAGCACCTTCTTCCAACTCTCGACGATGTGACCATAGCCTATGACCACTCACTAATCATTTGAGCACCTCGCTCTTCATATCAATGTTCCATGATCCGTGGTAATCGAATGACTATCCTCCGCCCTGTCTTGGAACTTCAGCTTTCGGGACTTGTGGGAGAGTTGATGCTAAAACTCTTGAAACTAAATTCCTAGAATGATGTCCCTCGATGGCGTAAATAGAGTGATCCGTGTGTCTTCCATGTGTCACTCATAATTGTAATTTTCAGGTTCCTAAAATGACAGTAAGCGGCCGCAATCGCCTATGATGGTTCCACGTGTCCTTAGCTGGCGTGCTTTGTTGTTGTGTTTGTTTCAGGATTTCGGGGTTCGTTATTTCAAAGGTTAAAGTTCCTTTGTCTTTGATTTCCCAATTTGCGAAAATCTGAAATGGAGTCTTTGTTAGGTAACTGGCCCTGTTTGGAGTTTCAACGTTTCACATTCATAACCGGGACTCACAGTGATGAAGAGTGTCGACTCTTGGCTCCTCCAACTCCAGGTATCCGAAAATCCGATTTCCCAGTCTACAAAACTATGAAATGGAGTATGCCTGTTTCGGGATTTCGACGTTTCACATTTAGCAATTTGGAACTCACAGTGAAGAGTCTGGAGCTTCATTGACTCTTCCAAATCCCGGTATTTGAAACCTTTGATTTCGGTCTGTGAAACTCCAAAATGGAGTCTTTGTTGATGTGTTTGTTTAAGTATTTTGGTTTTGCATTTCGCGATTCCGAGACTCATGTGATGAAGAGTCTGGACTCTCGACTCCTCCAACTCGATCGAAACTCACGAAATGGAGTTTACTCTTATGATATTTCCATGCCATCATCACTACTGTTGATCTTCCTTTTCCTTCTGTTTTCCATTGTTGTCTCCCAATTGTAAAACTGCCAATGTCGCTGCTATTCTTTCCTGTAACCATGCAGCCGTCGTTGTTGTTCTTGCCGTATGTACGTAAGCATGCTATCATTTATGTTGTTGCTCACTGTAGACATGCCATCGTTGTTGTTGTTATTGCTACCAATGAAAAGCCACGATCTTCTTGAAACATGCCAACAACGTATGCAATACGAGAAAACCATATTTAATAATCACATATATTAAGCGGTGTTGGAGATATTACATACTCACCTAGTAATTATTTTTTCCTAAGTTGTTAGTCTAATGTTGGGGGCACTATCCATAGATGAAAATATTCTCCTCGAGAATATTTCCTACAAAATAAGACCTTCCCTCTTGATTTGACTCAGTTACATTTTGGTTAGACTAGTGGAGGAAACTCATGCATGGAAACGGTTATCACCATTAGTTGCATGTTCACCTCGATTTTCTATCTAGGAGGACTCATATTACATGCATGTAGACATGAGGGCACATATCATGTGCATGCATCTGTTTCTCTCACCTCCACACATGTGACTCGGTGGTGATGATTGCATGTACAATTAACTAGGATTAGTTGGCAGATAACTCAGGTTTCTATCAGTGAGTGTCCAAATATCTCTAGATCAATACTATGGAGCATTAGTTAGTTAGCCATGAGTATTTGATTTATTTATTACTCATTCTACCATTTAGTTAACACAATTCAATTATTATTTCTCTCATTCTTCCTTCCCCTCTCTTTGTCTCTCTTGCATGTTTCATGTGAATTTCTATAGCTAGGTTCTGCAATGCGAGTTTCACCCAAACTTCATAGCTAGTGTATATTATCATAATAAATGAGATTATATGGATAAGATTACAAAGTTCCCTCTATTCATGTACCTTTTTCTTGACCAGAAGAACATGTAAGTATTGATTTCTTGTACTCTTTGACTATTCTCATCCTCATTTTGATACCAAGCTCCAAAATAATTTCCTTATCAACTTGAATTACAACATTCTATTACAACACTTGATTATTACCCAAATTTGTTTTCCTAGAGAAATATAGCCCGTCACTTACTTGCATATTAAGCATTCCAAGTGAGGGACTATTGGTTTTATGCTAGTCTCTTGTAGATTTCCCCTCTCTTCCCTAGTTTTTTGGATGGAGAAGGGTAGTAACCATTAATTGAAATATCAGGCAGTAACCCCAAGGTGCTCAATGAGATTTGATCTTGAGATCTTTTTTAACTTTCACACAATAGCATCAACCAATAAAACTAACCTTTGGAGCTATAATGATCTTGCCCAATTCTATATCTCCTTATATAAAGAACAAAGTTATACAATTAAAAAAATTCCTTATATTTCTAGTTCTCATGATTATCATTACTTAATTGTTTAATGGTCTATTAATAAATGATTATGTGTTGATCTACATTCACTCAATTACTTGAGTCCAAACATGAGCACAATTTATATGTTAATGGTTTGGTTGTAATCCACCAATTGTACTACACATTCATTATGTTTTTGTACTTTATTTGTGAACTTGCATTTGACTACACTCATTGAGATACACTACAACACTAGATTATCAAAGTTATTAGGTCATTGTTTCAAATTCATAAATAAAAAACATAATATACAAAAAGTTACATCAATAGACTATCAAAGTTATTAGGACATCAAATTCATAAATCCAAAAACATGTCTTCAAAGGATTTCCAGCGGAGTTTATGACACAAATGGCAATGTTTGTGACAATGAAATAAAACCCACTGGTAAGCTCTACAAAAGAGAGTCCGAAATAGGAGAGTTTGGCTCTGTAAAACACTCTACATTGTTCATGCACATTACATATTAAATAGAAAACATGGTTTTAGGAAAGTTAGAACAATGTCCTAAGAAATAAAAACTAATTCCTATCCTGAGGTTACGTGAACCAAATCTACCTATTCTAGGATTTTCTCCATTATCTTCAACACTCCTACTTAATGGAGAATGGGTTCACACATATGCCTAACATCTCCCTAAACATTTTGAAACTTAGCTTTCTAAAGGCTTTGTGAAAATGTGTGCAACATTATCACATGTATTACAATATTCCAAATGGATTTCTTTGGATTGCACTTTTTCCCTGACAAAGTGGAATTGTGTATCAATATGTTTAGTGTTTTTGTGAAACACTGGATTATTGGCAAGTTTGATTGAACTCTGATTGTCGCATATGATTGTTTTTGTGTCTATCTGTTCTTCCCCAAAATTCTAGAGAAGCCTCTACAACCAAACTGCCTCACACGTTGCTACACACATGGCTTGATATTCTGCTTCCGTTGAGGACAAGGAGACTGTGTTCTTCTTCTTGCTGCTCCATGTGATCACCTTGGATCCAATGTTGAATGCATAACCTGTTATAGATCTGCGATCATCTACATTTCTAGCCCAATATGAATCTGCATATCCTGTAATCTAACATCGGAGAATTCCGGTGTAAATATCTTTGGCAATCTCCTGATTACCTTAGATACCTCCAAACACTTTTCATTTGCATTCAATGGCTTTCAAAGTGGCAGACATAAAATTAACTTAGCACAGCATTTGCATAACCCAAAATCGGTGTAATTGGTGGTTAGGTAGATTAGACTCCCAACCAGTTGTTTGTAAAGTGTTGCATCCGCCGCTTTTGAGCCATCCTCACACTGCAATTTGATGTTTTGTTGCAATGGTACTGGCGCAGGCTTACAATGATCCATCCTAAACTTTTCTAATAGGCCGTTGACATACTTTGCTTGGGACATAAATGTTTGACCTGAATCTCTCTAGATCTCAAGACCTAAGCAGTATCTGAGTTCACCATGGTGTTTCATTTCAAACACCTGTGACATATGTTGCTTGATTTCATTGATTAGATATGTAGAATTACCTTTAATGATCAAATCATCTACATACAATGGGAAATCAATACTATGCGCCCTTGTTCATCTTTCATGGTGTAAATATTAGGGTCATTTTTACTTCTATTATAGCCAGCTTGCAGAAAAAATGAATCAATCTTTCATACCAAGACACGGGGAACTTGTTTTTAGTCATAAAGTGTTTTCTTCAATCTATAGACTAAATGTTCTTTTCCTTTTTGGACAAACCCTTTCGGTTGCTCTAGATAAACCTCTTCTTTTAGTTCTCCATTCAAAATCTGTAGACTTTACATCTAGTTGGTGCATCATCCAATGTTTTTTTAGTAGCTAAAGTGATTAACATTCTAATAGTGTTTAATTTAGCTACATGGGCGAAGGTTTCTTCATAGTATATCCCTTCTTTTTGTGAGTACCCCTTTGCTACCAACCTATCTTTTAGTTTTTCTATGGTTCCATTTGTATTAATCTTTGGTTTATATAACCATTTACAACCTATGGTTTGTTTTCCTCTAGGAAGTTCAACCAATTCCCAAGTTTTATTTCTGATTATTGAATCATATTCCTGTTCCATGGTTGTTTTCCATTCACTACATTCATTTTCTTCTTTATAACTAGACCGTTCAACCACATTCATCATACTAGTTATAAAAACATTTTCCCTATCTTAAGGAGCATTTGAAACTTTCCTACGATCTCTAAGGTGGTGGGGTGGCTGGCTGTGCCCATCATCATTTTCTTTTTCTTCCTGGCATTTGTTGTTGTTGTTCATCCTCTGCCTTTGTCTGCTCCTGACCCTGATTGTTTTCTACTTCTTCTTCCACCAAGTATGGAATGTCCCATTCCACATTGTGATCATCAGATTCTTCATGATCCTTCTCATGGAATTTGACATCTCTACTAACAAAATTCTTGTGAGTAGAGGGATTAAATAATCTATAAGCTTTATACTATGAACAATACCCTATAAAGTTACATCTGATGGATTTTGAATCTAATTTTCTTCTATCTCCCTTTGGAATGTGGAAAATTCTTTAGAATCAAATATTCTTAAGTGTTTTACTGTAGGCTTAAATCCATATAATTCTTCATAAGGAGTTTTAGACTCAAGACTCTTTGTTGGACTCCTATTTTTCAAATAAACTGCAGTATTCACGGCTTCATCCCAAAAAACACTCGAAAGATTCTTACCTTTCATCATACTTCCTGCACATTCCACAGGTGTTGTTTCTTTCTTTCTATTACTCCATTTTGCTGTGGAATATGGGGTACTGTGAATTTATGCAAAATTCCATGATCTTTACAATACCTGATAAGCTCATCCTTCCTGTATTCTCCCCCTTGATCATAATGAAGAATTTTTATCTGTTTCCCTGTTTGTCTTTCAATCATATTTTTAAAATGCTTAAAGTATTTGAATGTATGGCTCTTCTTACATAAGAAATACACCCAATAAAACTTCGTACAATCATCATTAAATAGTAGAAAATACAGTGCACCTCCTAATGATTTTGCCTGCATGGATCCACAAAGGTCTGTGTGCACTAATTCAAGTATATCCCTCTGCTTCTTTTCTACTCGAACAGGGAATTCTTCTCTATGCATTTTTCCTAATGTACAGACATCACAATCATTATGTACTTGCTTTAGCATAGAATGATCTCTTACCAATTCCTTCTTTTGTAGTAACAACAAATCATTGTAGTTGATGTGGCCAAATCTCTTATGCCATAGCTCTTCTGTAGTCAGGCTCGCTGCTGTCAATGCTCGAACTAGTGTAGGTCTTACATCCAACTTTTACAGTCCTCCTGTTCAGACTCCTGTATCAATTGTCTTCATGCCATCTAACAGATATTTAATATAACAATTAGATTTAAAGAATTCAACTTTCAGAGCTTGATCTGTAATCATTGATACATAAATCAAGTTATTTGTTACACTAGGCACATACATAACATTATGAATTTGTTTGATATTACCATTAGGTAGAATGACATAAATTTTCCCACACCCTTTTATTTGATGACTTCTATCACCACCTAGGTAAATCTGTGCTCCTTAATTGATTTCTTTAAATCTTGAACCAATGCTTGTTCACGTCATGTGTGTTGGCGGCTCTAAATCTACATACCGGTGTGCATCAACATTCTCATCCGCGATCTTCATGGACAATCTGAAGTGCACATGATTGTCATTGAATGACACGCATGTCTTTTACATGCAGCACATTCTTCTTCGTGATATTTCTTCTTCACGCTCCCACGGCTTGAAATATGACCCAATTTTCCGCAATAAAAACATTTAGTTTTAGAGTAGTTTCTATTTGGATGCATACCTTGGGTTTGATTCGGTCTTTTGTGTGAGTTTGCTCCATTTTTTTGTTGTGGACTTCCTTTCCCTTTGAAGAAATTTTTCTTTGCCATCAATGCAAGATCGACACTTTGGGGCTTCAGAGTCGATCTTCTTTCTTCTTCTGCATCAATATTCCTGTCAACTCTTCAAATTTCGGGATCTTCTCTCTGGCATTTATCCTAGTGATAAACATTTGGTAATCATCAGTGACACCATTCATTGTAATGGTTATAATATCTATATCGTCAACTATATGAACAATGTCTGCCAATTTGTTCTTCAGATCCTTGATCCTTTCTACGAAGGAAGCAATTATTTCATTCTCCTCCATCTTTAGGGATAGGATCTTACTCTTGAGGAACAAAAGACAATTTGAATTCTTGATCTCATACAACTCCTTCAGAATTCCCTAGATCTCGTTAGCTATCTTACATTCTCTAATGTGTGGTATGATGCAGTCTTTCACTGACATCGTCAACAACGTCCTTGCTACCTTCTCGCTTCTCCCAATCTGGGATCGATGTGGATCCAGCCATGGGCCTCGGCTCATCCCCATTCACAATCGTCCAAGCACTTTGCACGTCTAGCAGAGTCTGCATCTTGAATTTCCAATTTTCATAATTGGAACCATTGAGCTTGTTATGCTCATTCAAGCATGCTTCAAACATATTGTTATTCATCTTGGCGATTTAGAAGAAAAAAAATTCGACAGGTAAAAGAAGATGTTAGATTTACCCCAGATCTGTGACAGAGAGAGATCATTGATCTTCAGTGTTGTTTGATTTCAAAGCACACCCGCTGATCACCATGGCTTCGTTCACAGCCTCCAGACAACCTTTTGTTGTCAGCCTCTACAGCCTTTTCCAAGATGTAGCCTTCTCTTGGTGCCTTTTTGTTGTTTACACGATTGTCGCAGATGTACACCTAATATCAGAGGCGTTGTCGATGTACTGCTTGAAACACCGATTGAAAAATGAAATCCCGCGAGAAGTGTAATAGTGCTTATTATTAAGTGCTTATCCACTCAAAACTGCAATGATTTTGGTTTAGTCCACGCCTACGGATAATGCAGGTTCCCTCGACCTGACAGCTCGATACCATGATAAAAATGGAAATTTTTGTATTAAATGAAATAAAACCAACTGGTCAACTCTATGAAAAACAGTTTGAACTAGGAGAGTCTGGCTCTGCAAAACGCTCTACATTGTTCATGCACATTACACATTAAATAGAAAAAATGGTTTTAGGTAAGTTAGAACAATGTCCTAAGAAATAAAAACTAATTCCTATCCTGAGGTTACGTGAACCAACTCTACCTATTGTAGGATTTTCTCCATTATCTTCAACAATTTAAGCATAGGCGCTTTACAAAATTTTTATTTTGAAAATTGTTGCTAAGCATTTGTAATATGAGGAGTATTTAGATATCATCAAAACCATTTAAGAGTTACATATAGCTTATTTTTCATCTTTTTGAATTCATTTTACAACATTAAAACAAGTTCAATCACTTTGTGACTTGTTACTAAACCACATTTTGACTTGATATGGAACCAAAGACCACAAAAATACTTTTTAAATTAAAGTATTAATTTCAATGATATTTAAATATGCGATATCTTCACAAATTTATTATTTTTTTTTGAAATTCACTAATTATTCAAACCGATCTAGTTATAAATCCTATCACACAAATACCATTTACTAATGAACAATTTTCGAATAATATTTTTAGTAACTTCTTGTTTCGCATTATGTCATTACATGGTTCAATGAATTCATAACTATTAGGTTATGAATTCATAACTAAGGTGGTTCTATTAATAAATAGAATAGTGATTTTCTTGGGAAATGCAAATGAATACTTTAAATATAAGAAGAGGATGAAAGAAACCGATTGTAATAGATAGTAGGAATATGTAAGTTTTGTGTGGTATGAAATGTGAAAATGTCTAAAATTTAGAATAACAAGCAAATAAAGGTTTTTGGGTTTTATATTTAAGGAAAGGTACTTGATTATGGAGGCATATGAATCAACAATAGAGTGAGCACACATACAAGATGTTAGAACTTGTCTCTTTTCATTTTTATTCATGACACGGGGCATCAAGCATGTCAGATTCATATAGCGAGTATTATAGGCAATGCCAATGGGATTGTAGGTAGGAAGAAGAACCCCAATACTATTTTATACATCATAATCTAGTTATAAGATTCAAATTGAGTTTATTTTCCATTATATCTAGTAGTTGGTCCACTTTGAATATTAATGAGAACATTGTTGTCGCGATCACAATTGGACAAATTTATTGAGAATGAAACTACACTTTCACTCTAGATTTGCAACATTTTGTCCTCGTTGGTTGCTTTCACCCTCTTCTTATATGTATGACGTGTCCCTACACCATCCAAAGCAATTGATAGTATTTTTATAATAAAGTTAGTCAAAGAGGATATATATTGTTATTGTTTTTACTTGGGTTTAATTACTTGAAGGAATATGTGGTAATTCATTGAATTAACATAGAGTACTATAATCATTAAATGAAGTTGGAGGTTATATGTCATTAATCACAACAAGATATTTCCTATTGATAGTAGTGTGTGAATGTGTTTTAAATAAAAAATTGAAGATAAATATTAATGTGTAACAAAATACCAACATAGAAATATGTTATTATAGAGATTCAAATAATAATAAGGAGATGATGACATTCACTGATGACTTATTAGAAGCTAGTTCCTTGAGTTTACATGTACTAGATTGATTATATTTTATTTTCAACTTTATAACACTAGTAGGAAGAGGGAGTATGCAAATCTTGTAGCAAACAAACACTCTTTCTAGCCACAAATCTGATATGAATTGAAGGAAATATTTTAGGCATGAGAAAAGTTCTACTATGATCCAATATCCTTACATGGTGGAACAATACCCCTAATGGGTTTTCCTAATTTTGAATGAACACATAATCCAAATTTCAATTAGAATTCCATATTGATGTCAACTCTTAGCTTTTGTATTTCTATATTCTAGCAATTGGAGCAAAGTTTGCTACAATATTAAACAAATCCATTGGAATAAGCCCCATGGTAAGCATATGTTCTCACATTATAGGCCCATGAGGCATTGCAGATATAATGACTCCCATAACCTCATGTATGATGCATGGTTCAATGGTTTCACAATATTCACCGAATTGTTGACTGATTTAACTATGTTCATTATCATTGGCTTACCAATTATCTATGTTCCCTCACTTTCTTATCAGGTCCATTATGTTCACTCCAATATTCCTCATATGTATAATAAGGACCACAAATGAATTGGGGCTACAAATGAATTCATAGTTGAATACCTTGAATGGGTAGTAGAATATTTCTTTACAACCGTCAACTGTTAATGTTAGAAGTCTTTCTCTAGAATGATATATCTCTTCTTTATCCTTTCTTTAATTTTTAATTTTTTTCATTATCCGTTTAAAAATTTTAAATTTTCGGTAAGTTTTTAGGCCTTTGGCCTAGTCCAAGGATAGTTCTGGAATGGATTTCCAAGAATTGGTCTGAGAAAGACCCCTTTTCACTTTATTGTGGAAAACAATTCTATGTTTTTATTTTTAAAACCACAGAAGATTGGGATATAATCTTCATATTTGGTCCTTATTTCATGGGTTCTAAGGGAATGCTTCTTTCCCACTGGACTTTGGACTTTAACTCAGATATGGATATCTTTACAACTCTTGTTTGGATTATACTTCTACACCTCCCCCTTATTTTTTGGGGGTGTATACTATTTCAAATCCATTAGAAATAATATGGAATTAGAGTGTATACCTCATGCTGAGCCAAAGGGAAATATTTTCACATGTGCCAAAATATTTGTGGACATGGATTTTTCAGTAGCCCTTAAGGTGATTCAACTCAACTAGGAGGGTTGGAGTCACCTTTAAGCCCTTGATTATGAGCAAGTACCTTTCAAATGTAACAATTTTCATGAATATGGGAACTTCGCCTAAATCTACACTAACTCCCAAGAAACTCAACCATTGTATAATAATGTGGATCAAAGATTCAAACAAGTTTCAAGAAAGAATAAGAAACAACAACCCAGGGGGGGGGCATGTCCTGACCATAGTTCTCAATCTCACCCATATGATCCCTCCAATAATGAAATTGAAGCTTTGAAAATTCAAGATGAATAAAAAGAGGACTCGGTGGAGGAGGATTCTCAACAAAACAACCCTCTCTGAGATAATTTCCCTAGTACAATAAAAGAAAAAAATAAATAGAAAACACAACTAAAGGAAATGTGGCCTCGCTCAGGGGTAGCACAATTTCACATGGGAAGGATCCAGTTCTCGAATGTATGGATAGGTCATCAATCAGGGTTTCGGTGGATCCCCACAAAATGAGTCCACCTTCTGTGGGAGTGGATATTGGTGATGCAAGGGAGGGACAAGATCATAAATCTCCATCCTTCGCAAAAATATTAAAGAAGAATCCACGTCCTTCTCCTTTCACAAGGGAATCAAATATAAATCGAAGAGAGAAAGAAGCACAATTAGGAATCACAGGGGGCTCTCAGGGTACCTTGGATAACATTGTGTATACAGATGGGATATCTTGGTGCGTCAGTTAATTATGTTTTTCTTCTTGCATTTTCTTATGTAAACAATTTGTAAGAAATTATTATTGCAATCAGGAAGTAGTGAGTTTGAATCTAGGGAAGTCTTGGACTTGGTTTAAAAAAACCAACCTAGAAATTTTGGTTCTTTTTTACCATAGTATAGCTAGCACACCAATGTTTCTGAAGAATGTACTCTGTTGTTAGCTTATTGATATTTTTAATATATAAAAATCTCTAGTTTACAATTTAAAAATTTGAAAAATAAATAAATAAAAAAGGAAGTTTAATTCAAAAATAATAAATAATAAATAAACAAATTTATCATTTTTAACTCATTTAAAAAAATGTGATTCTCTTCCAATTCTTCACTTTGTACTCATAATCTATACTTATGTGATTGACTTGTGAGGTCTTTATTTTTATTTTATTTATATTTTAGATTTGTTGGTTTGTGTTGAGATTATATATAAATGATGTATTAATCTGCACTGAGTTTTGTATGGAATTATTTAATTAAGATATTGACCTAATGTGGTATTGTTGTGTGAGAAACAACTTGAGTGGGCCTAATGGTCAAGAACATGTCTCCTCCTAAAATATTATAGGTTCAAATCTAGAGGAGGTAGAGTATGTACACCTCACGTAAACTTTAGTAGTCAAATTATTATCCCTTATTCTAGAAACAAGAGGTCTCATACACCAAAAGGAATTCACATATTTTAGGGTTCTTCAAAATTATTTATTTTGAATTATAATAAGTGATACAAATTTTAATGTTTTATTCAATTATTTTTAATAAATAAATAATGAAAATAAATTTGTATATGTTAATATTTAATTTTTAATTATATATATATATATATATATATATATATATATATATATATATATATATATATATATAAACAATTGAGTTGTCATCACTAAATTTTAATTAGGTTATATTTGTTAAAATTGTAATTTTGGATTAATGTTTTTTCTTTTTTTTTGTGGTAATCGTGAACCTTTTGATTGGCAAGGGACTTTCTTGGCTGAGATGCCATGACCTAGGGGCATCTAAGTCATCAAAGTCACCCAGATATCACACCCAACCTAGACCATACCAACCCTTAACATGGTTTGGATTTAAGAGGCAGTGACTAGCATACAGTGCCTTAACAATGCACTCCCTCACTGACTCCTCTAGACCTTGGGGACAAATTAATGAAATTGTTATTTCTGATATAAAAATAGATTTAACGTTCTTAAATATCTTTATTGTAATAAGGTTTTGTGATAATAATATTTTATATTTATAATTTTATGATTCAAAATAATTCTTACCAAATTTTAAATCAAAAATACTATTTTTCCATTTTATTATTTTAAATGATAAAAAAATATTTTATAATATATATTTAAGCTACATTTAATATAATATATATATTTTTCAACCTACCTTTTATCTTTTTAGTATTATTACCATGAGTCTATATGAATGAGTTTGTTTTTGATGTGACATTAATTTGCCTTTTTACCATAAATTTGTGTATGCAATGTAATGTTTAACATGAAAACAAATATATATTTTGGATATAATAAAATATTTGTGCTTCTCATTTCTAATTGGTAGATAGAATTGAAGTGTTATTTCTCCCTTCGCGTCTTTCAATATGTAGAATTAATTGCATAATCAATGAATTTCACCAATCACCACATCTAAATATAAAAGTTTTTACTATGTATTTATTATTATGCATTATTATATTTATATTATATTTATTATTTAATATATTATTTATTATTATATTTATAAGATATTATAGTTTCACATTCAACTTAGGGTTCATTACACATTTTGAATAACAAATAACTCTCAATTATTATCTTTTGATAAAAATATTCATTACTTATACATTTAATCCTTGTTTATAATTATATTAATTAAGTTAGTATTTAATCATAGTCTTTTTTTTTTACCTTTTAGGACTCCAACATCTCTTTCTTCTATTCACTCTCAAAATAATAATATTCACTCTCAAAATAATAATAGGTTGGTATTATGTCATTGAGTGTCTTTAGCAGGGATCCACCCTCTCTCTACCACTCAATGTTACCACTTTTTACCAAAGGACATGAGTATCAATTTTTGTAAGGACTCTCTTCAATAAAGTGGTCTCTACTAACATGTACCCTCTTTCAAGTGGGCTCTACTAATATGTGCATTTGCACACTTTTGCTTCACACCAAGCTTCTTCCAACCTTCAGTGCACTAAATATTCATAACCATATTAATGTGCCATCAATTCATATTAAAAACGAACAAATTATTTGACACATTAATTTAATAATATTTATGAGTGATATTTTACAATTTAGAGGTTCAACTCTTTGACGGTTAAGTAATTAAAGTATGATTAAAACCATACAATGTCAATGATTAAAATCGATTAAGTCAATATTAAATATAAACTAATTTGATTAAACTAATTTTTATTCTTATTATTATTTATATCATGATTTACATAATTTTCTTTTATATATTAGTTGATTTTTAATTTATTAAATAAACTACATGCGTTTATATATATATATTGATAATTTTTATTTTTATTAATTAATTCTTATAATGTTGTATTAATTTAATTTCTTAATCTAACATAATCAAATCCTTAACAACTTCATCAATTTTCCAAATTAAATAATTTCATACAACTACAACCCTTTATCTGACCATCTACCTTTCATTAAAATAACATGGTTATGAGATCTCCCATAAATTAAATAATTCCATACAACTACAACCCTTTATTCTCACCTTAGCTTGATCGGCTACCTTTCATTAAAATAACATGTCTAAGAAATCCAACTTCATTAACATTGCTAAGGGATCTAACTTCATTCATTAAGTTTTTTATGTTTGTGGATGGTCAAAGTCATTGAGATTTTTCCTAATATAAAATATATAGATGCAATAACATGTCTTTAAGGATTTTACAAAATTTTAATTCAGGTTTGATTATGGAAATTGTTTTGAATATTGTTTTGAAAAGTATTATTAAATATTTATAATATGTTTTTAAGGATTTTATAAGATTATAATTTAAGTTTGATTATAGAAAATCTTTTGAATATTATTTTGCAAAGTGTTATTAAACATTTATAATATGAAGGGTATTTTTATGTCATCAAAATTACATTAAAATTTGCACTTAACTTCTTCATATTAAATTTAAAGAGTTTTGAAACTAAATCTTACTATAAGATAGTTATAATAGTGAATAAATTATATATGATTCTATTTGAGAACAATAATGAACTTACATGGATATGGTGAGAACAATTATGTACATTAAACAAATATACAATGTCAATATCTCATTATTCTAGTTAGATAGATTTTCCATGTAGCTATTATCTACACAACTAACTAATGGTTGCAATGCCAAGTTGAAAACAAATCAAGACATTATTGTTAATATATACACATGTTAATATGCACTAAAAGTTATGTATGTTCAAAACTAAAACATAGAATAACATTACGTTGAGATATTATGATTAAGGTTTAATTATATATATAGAGAGTGTTTGTAATATGATTTTATCAAGAAGGGTCATATTTTACTATGTCCATATCATTGGCAAGTTGGTACACAGTTTCATCTTCCTTTGGTTCCCCGTGATTCGAACTAACCAATAGTATTTAACTAGATGCTCCTAACTGATCTCCCTTAGCCAAGTTTATCACCATATTCATAGGTATATTGCCTTCTACTTTAAGGACAAAAATATTTGTTCCACAAGGGTATTCATAATCACTACAATTTGAGAATTAAATTGGCATTCATTCTCATGAAATTTATAGGTCACAGAGTATATTGATGACCTCTTGCATTGGATTTTCTCCTCATGGATTCTCAAGAGTTTTTTAATCACTTGAGCATGTCAATAATCCATTGAGAGTGTGCTAATGCAAAAATCCACAAATATATTTGGATTCCTAATACCTCCCCATTCCCAGATTCATTACCATGCATTCCACACCCAATTTAACCCAAGAATTCCAGTGCTCTGGAGATATAGGGGACTAAATTCCAAATGAAAAGTGTATGACAAAGAAAAACATACATGAAATTAGACAAGGGTGTTGGTTGATATTCCAGAGTCCATGCCAAAAATACCCTAGAACCCAAGGAAACCTTCATATGCAAAGAAATATCAGAGGGAAATATACCTCTAAAAACTACTATGAGCCAGAAATAGAGAAATGAATAGAACCACTTCTATATACATAAGAACTCTTACTAGACCACACAGTGTT
Organism: Picea sitchensis; assembly: GCA_010110895.2. NCBI lineage: Eukaryota > Viridiplantae > Streptophyta > Pinopsida > Pinales > Pinaceae > Picea > Picea sitchensis. Next base: position 16,311 of record SNQJ01S0090867.1, on the reverse strand, counting down.
TCCTTCCAAAATTCCCACAGAAAATACCTCATTAGAACTCTTTTACTCCCACCACGATCAGAGACATCACCAACCTAGAGTTCAAATGCATCGAAAACCATTACCCCAAGCAGATGACGGGGGAATAAATGTGTCATCAGATAATCTATCATATGCTTGGTTTGATGTTCGATGGTGCAAACCATATGAAGGATTAAATTACTACTACATGTATTGGTACTCATGCTTACGAAATTGGATGATGGTAAATAACTCCATTAACATTGAGAGCCCCCATTTTTAATGGCGAGGAATTGTTAGCATACCGATCGACTTTACTACTATTCTCCCACATTACATGATAACATGAAACTTTGAGGAAGTATTCGACTTCTTGTTGATATTTAGCTTATAATAGATGTTAAAGAATTGTCCCGAGGATTGGATTTCATGATCATATAGCTTGTGATTTGTTTTAAATCATAATCAAATATTGTATACTTGATTCCTTTTCTATTCTCAATCCTTGCAATAAAGTGTAGGATTTTGCTTGATTGTTGGGAAAAGTACCAAGTTCTCATGTGGTGTTCCTATTGTTCCTCTAAGTTATATGATGATCCCCAAACCACACCTTCCACCCCAAAAAATCCTTCCCACCCCCAAAATCAATATTTTTATTAATGATTAAAATGAAAACTACATTTTTTTAATGTGCATATTGTACTTTTAAATTTTATGAGTAAGAATCTTGTTTCCAAAACATAAATTTTTTTATTACGTTGAAATGTAGTCTTCAATCTTCTCTTTTAAAAGTCCAAAAATAAATATTTGAGAAGTTTCCTATAACTTCATAACAATAACAATTATAACTACATAGCAATAACAATTATAGTCTAAAATATTTGGGATTTACCCAAACAAAGGAGTAGCTTAATTAACAAGGTTGCATGCTAGCGTATACCTGTCGTTATGCGGGTATAATAAAATAATAGTTGTAGCAGTTTTTAACAAGGTTTTACGACGAGTAAATATAGAGAATTGTGTAACATGTAAAATCATATTCTAAAATTTAGGTGGACATGAAAAATTTAGATATCAAAATATAGAACATTATAAATAAAGGAAATAGGATTCAAATATGACCTCAAAGTAGTCGATCAGTGATTGGGAATGGAAACCAAGAGGATCAACGTATATCATCTACCCTCCTTGCTTCATCAAGACAAGCTGCCAATTTTGCATTTGCATTCTTGTTATTACCACTTAAACACTTGAGTATCATAATTCATTTGAGTATAAAGATTCCAAATATGCAACATTTTATTGTAGATTGAAAGGTAAACTTTGACTATAATGATGATCCATAGATTCAAGAGAATGTAGTTTTAAAACATACCTTGTCGAAAGATTCAAAGATATCTGTTATCTCCTCAAATAAATCAATCGAGATTTTTATTTTTAGGTGATAGGGAGTCTTTTTAAAAGGTGCTTTTATAAAAATTTAAAGGTTCATTTTTCGAATCTTTACCCATGAAATAAAGTTTACATAAAAAATTCGTTTAGTTTTTGTTTGATATAATTCAAATCTCAGATTTCGGTGGCCAGGCAAACATATGGGTGTTCATTAATGCAAAACCTTATCTTCAACTTAAATAAAGGAATCCAAGGCCATTTTAGCCACCAAATCACTAAAGTAGAGAAAGACCAAGCATGCCCTATCACACGTTTCAATCGACGAGTTTGACGTTTCCATGATTGCACAAACCACCAAAAATACTGGAGAAAGAACCGTTCATGACCAGAAGCTAATCCCTCTTTGTGATATAAGCGAGATCTTTCAGTTGCTATATAATTAAGTTATACGTTGTTGTAATTCCCATTGATTTAAGTTATTCGCCATGAATTTTGCACATCATCAACTGTTTCGCCGCTCTCCTTGCAATCAGTGCAATGCTCAAAAGCTCACCCTAGTTATCTCAATTTTATCTCAGCTGAGCCGATTTTCGCTAATTCTATGCAGTGTAACTATCCCCCGAAAGTTGCTCCTTCGATCATAAGTGTGTGAAAGCGTCGTGGAAAATGAAGAAAGGAATGTCAACCCTGAGGAAGGAGCTCAATTATATTGGTTACCTAGAATCACATCCCGGTATGTCAAATGTTCAGGATGCAGGGTGTTACAATTTATGCAAAAACTTATAGAGTTTTCATCGGCCGGTGTGAGGAGCTTTCGCTCTAATTTTTGATGGAAAGAAAGCAATCATCGGCCGAGATGAATTCGAAATTGATGAAACCCTCATAGCCGAAGTCACATAGCTTCCCATGATTGGAGAGAAATGGTTTAAAACCACTATTATTAAGAATGTTGAATTCAGCCTATTTAAAACCAAAACTCAAGGGTTTGATTTGGAAGAAAGATATTCCTATATCTTTCCTTGAAGATAAATGTAGCGATTATTGACTATAATGGTTTTATATATAACTTTTGTGAAGGAGATACAACATAGTGATTTACCATTTAAACTTATAAACCATTTGACAGGCATAAATCCACTCAATCCGCCCTATTTCCTCCACCAAAGCTTGTCCAAGATGGCTCATCAAGTCAAGGCCAAACCTAGTCAAGTTGTAGGTATATTATACCATCATAGTTTAATCAAACCATTGGTTTGTGAGTTGTTGCAAAAAAAAGGTAAAGAGTGGAATTACCTCTTATTCTGGAATGATTTCGGGCCGAGGGTTCAACCGGAGGAAAAAGAGTCTCATTCGAAATCCTCCACTCCCGAAGTGGAAGAATTAGAGTTATCTCTCCAACCCCAGTCTATCAACCCTATCCTTCCTCTAAGATGGGAAAAAATAAGAAGAAATTGAATTTTAATAGTGAAGAAGAAGGTAAAATGAATTCCCAGTGAACAAAACATTCTCAATCTTCCTTACATAGACTCAGAAGATAAAGAGAAACAATTTGAAACAGGGAATGAGGATTCAATTACCATAGGGTGTGACAATTTTGTTTTTGTGGATATATACACAGCAAGTTATGAAGACCTTTCATCACCTCAAGAGAACAAGAACCACAAATTGTAGAGGCCTCATCTAGAAAACGAGTGAAATTAGTAAATCAAAGAAATCAAGAAGCTTAAGAAAGAAGCTGGCCCAGCAAGAAGTGCTTGAAGGGTAATAAAAACCAGGTATCAAACTCTATCAAAAAACTTTGCAAAGAAACTTCGACTTTGGAAGACTGGCCTTGAGAATTATGGAAGAAAGAAAACAAGATTTTAAAAGGACTACAGCGACTTATGGAGTAGTTAGCTCTCAGGGTTTGAAGAAAAAGGTAAGGGCTTTGAGGGAAAAATCAATGTCTTCAAAAAACCAAGCTCATGCTTCTCTTGAGACCCTTCTTGGTGGTAGTTCAGTGCAATGAACCAGAGACATCCAGTAACCTTACAAATTTTGAGCAAGATACACAAGCCTAGAAAGATCAGTCCTAAGGCGTTTTTTTGAGCTAAGACAAGGGTATTTTGAAGTTTTATATGCTCCGAGGTTTAGGTGGCTTAGGAGAACATATCGATTGTTCATTAGCCACGGAAAGCAGAGCTTTCGATAGCTAATTGGACCGAATTCTATTTTCTCTAGCTACTCAAAGCACTGATAAGGCAGAAAGCTAATGTTTTTTCACAAGTCCAAGTTTTTCTTGTTCAAAAGCCTAAAAATGGTTCCAATCGATGGAAGATATTTAATGACATCTTTATCAAGAGCTTGTTTTGGTTTTGGAGATGCTTTATAAAAAGTGAGAAAAAGGTAATAAACGATTAGCTATTGTCAAGGATATAAGGTTGTTTGAATGTCAATAGGTGTTATGTTCGACTCCTCCCATATCAAATGATATCTAGCAACAACCTCAAAGGCTCACTAGACCTACCAAGAATCTGAAGAACACAAGGATCAATCGAGAAGTTGAATTGGTCTAGTCTACTTGGGCCAATTATTGATTTTCAATTTTTGGCAAAATTCGATCCAATAATCACTAGGATCTAGAAACTGTTGTAAAGGCTATAAAACTAAGAAAATTTGATGAACATAGGGTTCGATTTTGAGGATTCGTAATCTGTTGTTGTATAAGACATTTGTATATATATCTTTTCATTTTGTTATTGATCTTTGAAATTGTTCTTTTGTCTATGTTTAATGGTCCCATGGTAGTTGTCATCTTACTTTTGACTATTAACCAGAATCATAAACATCTTTGGCTAGTTTGTTGACCATCATATATATTGTTTATGTATGTTATGGTTAACTAATTGGTTTTCTTATCCATTTGTTTTACAAACCTATCTGATAATAGCTCCTGAAGGCCTTGTATTGCATGAATATGCTAGGCTTGTCTTGAAGGTACAATCTAATGATTAGATATTCATCTTGATCAAACCCCACACCTATTATTGAAAATAGTTTCCAAAAAGATTAAGTTACCGGGGCATCGATATACATCCTAGGAGAGTTTCACAGGTGATAACAAATTGGCTTGTTGTCGGGGAGAGGAGACTGAATCTCAACTTCCACAGGAAGTGACAAGATCAACTGATGATAGGCGAGTTTGGACAGCATCATTTTGGTTGTAACCATCTATCTGACGACTCCATTGAAACGAAGTGGAGTCCAGGAAAGAGCTCACACTAAGGGAAAACCAAGAAGACCAGCAACACAAGTTCCCATCTTGAAAATCAATGAAGGGGAAAATCTTTTGCAAAGACAAACCACGGATCTACAGAGCATCTAAATCGAGGAGTATTTCAAAAAAACACTTCTTCTTTTATATCGAAAGAACATCTTGTTGAATCCCCTTCTGCTGAGACTTCTGCTGAGACTTCTAGTCCTCATAAAATCAAAATTGTGTTGGAAATTTTGAAGGGTGAGGAGCCTTCAATTTCCTCTGATGTTATAGATTCTATTTTTGAGCATGTTATTACATCCAATTTGAGAGAAGAATTTGTAGGATCCCCTCAACAAAAGGACTCTTCCTCTTCTTTGAATTCTTCACCAACTAAGCCTATAGAGGGTGTATTCCATACTCATACCGGTCTGCGTTCTTGAAGATATTTTACAATATCTTTCCTCTAAAGGTGAAGAAAAATTAGCCTTACTACTCGGTCAGTAGAGCCTCTTATTTTCCACCTTATTGGAAATTTTTCCCGGGGAGTAGTCATCCTACAGGTGTTTATCCTTCTTCCCTTTATAGTGAGTAAGATTAACCATTGTTTATGAGCTCACCTATCATCTCGGTAACCTAAATGTTTTGAGCTTCTTCCTTTGCATCAACCCCAAGATTTCCATGGCTGTCCCTTTGACCAAATGGAACAAATATTAACAAATAGGTATGCCCCTCTTGTGTTTCCCGATCCATTATAGCCATGTGAGGAGATTATAAGAAATATATCTTTGAAGTTTACTGGATTTGGGGATTATACTGTTGAAGAACTTATTGAATATTTTTATGCTTATGCTGAAAGTATTAACATTTTAGAAGAAGATGTTTGGACCAGAATTTTGTTGTAGAGCTTGGATGGCCAAGCCAGGAAGTAGTTCAAGGAACTACTAGTAAATTCCCGATGCGGAGTATTGGGCGGTTAAGATGAGGTGTTTTGAAACCTTTGGGGAGAAAGAAGAGATCTCTTGTATTACATATTTGAATTCAGAAATATAAGAAGAAAATGGAAAATTAGGTCTTAGACTTCACCAAAGGAATTTAATAAGATGTTAGGCAAAGATTCTACTTGAGGAGATCAAGCCAAGCGTCGTCAAAAGATCACCCACTCTTACGCTCTAGAATTTTGCTTAATCCTTTGAGAAAGAAGATCAACCACACTCACTTTAATGCAAGATGTTGCTCTTGAGGTCGAATCTAACATTATGGCATCTCGGAAACTTAAAGGGAAATTTGAGAGAAAGAAGTCTTTTGTTGACCCTCCTTCTTCTTCAAACACCAAAATGGAAAAGATGGACAAGATATTTGGATAAATTAATACCTGTCAAAATTGAAAATTGATCAACAACCAGCAAAATTTAAAAGAAGCCAGGAATGCTTATCCTCCCAGGAATCCCAATGCATTCCCTTCTGTAAGGAACAACCAGCAGGTCTAGATCCTTCAAAGAGACAAGAATGCGGTTGATGATCAAAGAATCATGCCCCCCTTCCAAAATGAAATACTAGAAGAATAACATGAGCTACCTCATGACGAAGTTGAAGAAGATGACATCAATTGCTTTGGGGATGAAAATGATTCCTCCTTTTTGACACAAATATATTATGAGGAAGCCCATAAGGACGAACAAATTCATGAGGCAAGCATTGAAGAATCTTTTATCAGACAGATGATCAATCGGGTTACAATTTAAGATCTAAGGCTGCTGCTCCAAAACCATTGCTAGCACCGGGAAAAAGAAAGAAGTTTCTGCCAAGAAGCTTGTTATCTTGTAAAGAAGACCTCCACTCTTTTGCAAAACAACAACATAAGAAATTGCAGCCCCAAGCCAAAGAGCAAGTCATCCCCAGAGCTCCTCCTACAGAGTAAAAACGTTTGATAGATTATCATACTCTTTTAATTTAGAATTAGAAATTCAGAGAGTAAAAATACCTATGCCATTGAGTGAACTTATGAAGAATGACATTTTCAAGTCTGCTATCCTGAAGTCCCTTGAACCAGAGACTCCTCTAGCTGCTGATTACGTAAACCTATTCAATATGAAAAGCCAACAATCACTATAGGACCTATGGTATAAGACCGAGATGACTCTTGTCCACCCTTCTACATATCCCTAAATATCCGTGACAAGATCCTTCACAATTGCTTGCTTGATTCGGGAGCATCACACAATCTTATGCCTAAAGAAGTAGTGATGGATGAACTTGAGCTTGATGTCACAAAACCTTATCATGACCTATTCTCTTTTGACTCTAGGAAGGTCAGATGCCTCGGCCTCATAAAGACCTTGTTATAAACCTTTCCCAGTTGCCAATGAGAAACATGGTAATCGACGTTGTGGTGGCTGATATCCCACCCAAGTTCGGTCTCCTCTTATCGCGTTCATGGATCAAAAGGCCAGGGGGTACCTTGCAGATGGATATTTCATATGCCATAGTCACCGGTGTTTGGAGGAGAGTTAAAGAGACTTTACAGAGAGAGTCAACTTGCCTACATCATTAGTGATGGAAAAAATTCTATAAATCATCCCATTTATGCTTTAGACATAGACTTTGGCTCATGCATTCTTCGAATAGATGATTCTCAACCGGCTCATTGCATCTCCCAAAGCCTACTTATCAGTAGACTGATGAAGAGTGTATTCCTGTGTGGACCATGTTCTTTGATGGTGCCAATACCAAAGATTCAACAGGTGCAGGTGTAGTTTGATTTCTCCTTTGAAGGAGGCTATGCATTTGTCTTTTAATCTTGATTTCAAACTACTAACAATATAGCGGTATATGAGGCTTTTCTATTGGGATTAAATTATTCCAAGGAGATGGGAATCAAAGGACTAAAGGTGTTTGGAGACGCAGATCTCATCATATAGCAAGTGAGCAGTACTTTCCAAGCAAAACATGTCGGATTGAAAGCCTACAGGGATGAAATTTGTTATGGAAAATCGGGGACTCTTTTTCCATTTTGACATTTCTTATGTACCCGGAGATATGAATCATCTTGTTGATTCCCTTGCTGTTTCAGCCAGTATGTTTATTTCTCCCATGCCTCCCGGACTCAATTATGAAATCCAAGTCAAATATAGATCATCTCTGCCCGACAATATTAAATATTGGAAAGTTTTGAAGATGATGATGAGCTTAGTAGATTTCTCTAGGTGGTAGATGAATTTTCTAATATGCATATTGACGAGGAAAATCAAAATGTAGAAGTCCAAAGCCCTAAGATAAAAAGAAAAATGGAGTCGTATGATATAAGTTAAGCAACCCAACAATTACATATCTCGAGGTTTGGTGCCTCTTGAGAGGATTTTCGATCATAACGATGTCCCCTACAAACCTGATAAGAGGAGAAATATCCTGCTGTTCATGACCACAAATATAGGAAGCCAAAATCATCCTAAATTCACAAATCTAAAGCCAAATTAATGCATTGTCAGGAGGTGATGAATATTGCGACATTTTGAAGGAATTACATTTGATATTTTTCTTGGAAATACAATGATCTGAAAACCTATGACCTTGAGGTCATTCAACATAAGATTCCCCTCGAAAACGACACCATCCCTTTCAAACAAGTGGAGACCTATAGGTCTGTCCTATTGCACGTAATTGAAGAAATAAAAAGCTTACGATGCCAAAATTATAATCCGCTAAGATACACTAAATGGATGCAAATCTAGTGATAGTGAGAAAAAAAAATGGTGATATCAAGTTATGTGTTGACTTTAGAAATCTAAATAAATGCTCAAAGAAAGACAACTATTCCCTACCCAAGATGAAACATTTGTTGCAAAGAATTTAAGGGGCCACTATCATGTCTTTCCTAGACGGATTCGGGCTATAATGTATTTGTACATCCTAATGACCAAGAAAAATTTGCCTTTACTACTCCTTGGGGTGCCTTCATGTACACCAAGATGCCATTCAGATTGATGAATGATGGGACCACTTTTAGGAGACCCATGGATATAGCCTTTGTGGGAGAAAGGACAAGTTTGTCCTCATCTATCTTGATGACATTATAGTTTATTCGGTAGTCATGAAGAGCACACAGAAGCATCACGAAAAGAGTATTTTTGAAGTGAGATAGTTGAGTTTCTTTGAATCCCAAGAAATCCCAGTTTCCCTAAGGAGTGGTAAGCTCTTAGGCCACATCGTTTCAGCACAAGGTGTGAAAATTGATCCGGCTCGGGTGGAAGCAATTCGGAGGTTGTCCATACCAAGGTCAAGAAGGATATCCAATCTCTACCTGGTAAGATAAATTTTGTCGGAAGATTTATTCCAAATTCGTTGAGTTAGTGAAACATATAACTTCTATGCTAAAAAAAGGATCTGATATAAAGTGGAAAGACAATGCAAGAAGTTCATTTGGATATCAAGCAGAGGCTATCATGGAATCCCCACTCTAATGATGCGGATTACATAAGAACTTCTATATTTTTCCTTTGCTTCCTATGACGGTGGCAATAGTCTTTTTAGAAAAAGATGATGAAAGTATTGATCACCCAATGGCCTTTTTCAAAAAAACACTTCGGAGGCGTTGAACTAAGGTATAATCCTATAGAAAAACAAGCTTATGCTCTCTACATTAAATTCATTAAAGATTTCAGAATTTATATCATCCATGCAAAGGTTATCACCTATGTTCCTTCATCCTCTGTGAAGGATGTTTTGACTCATCTTGATATTGATGGAAAGAGAGCTAAATGGATTGAAAAGCTAATCGAGTTTGACATAGAGGTGAAGCCCACTAAGCTGGTAAAGGCCAAGGCCTTGCCAAGCTTTTGACATAAGAGAACTATGATCTTTTGGACATAAATTTCATTGGGGAAAGTTTAACAAGTTTGCAGACAGAGGTAGCAGCAGAAGGAAAACATAACAACCAGTAGGTGGCAGAGCATTTGTTTTCATGTGAGTAGTATTCAGGTATTATTCATTTTCTACAAAAGTTGGAAGTTCCTCACGAACTTAGCATGACTCAAGCTCGATCCCTTAGCTCGGAGCAATTAAATTTTGCATTTATAATAATCTTTTGTATTGGAAGATCCTGCTGGTTTACTACTAAGATGTTTAGACAAGAAGAGTCAGGTTGAAGTCATGCATTGGTTTCATTCAAGTATTTGTGGATGCCACCATTACTTGGAAGACCACATCATAAGATTTTAAGAAATTTTGGGTACTATTGGCCTTTTTCTTTTTTCAGATGTGTGCTCCTTTGTGAAATCTTGTGATAAATGTCAAAGATTCACAAGAAAACAACAACTAAAATCTCCCCACGAGACCTATTATAGTGAATGGTCCTTTTCAACAATGGGGTTTGGATGTTATTGGACCAATAAATCCCAAATCCAGTCAATTTCATTCATATATCCTCAATTAAATTGACTATTTTACAAAATGGATAAAGGAAATTCCCACGAGATGCCACTCATCAGTCATCATGAAATTTATTTATAGAACATTCTGAGCAGATTTGGTTGCCCAAAAAGGATAGTAATAGATAATGTAGCAGCTTTCAAAGTTGATGCATTGGTTGACATATTAATAAATCAACGGGCATTCAAGTGGTACATTCTACTCCCTACTACCCTAAAGGTAATGGCCTTGCAGAGTCATCCAATGAGTCTAATCAGAATCATCGAGAGAAGTTGTTGGAGGGAGAATACAAAAGAGTTGATTCTAAACTAAAGTTTGCTCTTTGGGCAGACAGAGTAACTAACAAGAGATCCATAGGAACTCCTCCCTTCAAACTGGTCTATGGAACTGATGCCATTTTCCCTATTCAACTAGTTTTACCGGTGGCTAGAATTTTTTAGGAGGAGCAAACTGAATCAAATGATATAATAAGAAGAATGCTTGACTTGGTAGAACTGCAGCATGTCAAAGGATAGATGGTGGTTAAATCAAAGGCTCATCAAAAGAAAATCAAAGATTCTTTTGACAGAAAAGCAAAGGTGTATGATTTTCAGGTTGGTGATTGGGTTCTGAAATGGGATGCCCTCGGACAAGATAAAGGCAAACACGACAAGTTTAACTCTTTGTGGACCTGTCCTTTCATGATAACTAAAGTACATCACAACAACACCTTAATTTTGCAAAGTCGGGAGGTGAAGAAATGTTTGGTAGCCCAATTCTTGGCATTTTCTGGAACTCTATTTTATCTAAGGCTTGGAGCCTTGTCATTGTAATTTTATTTTCATCTTTTGTTTCTGAGAATAACTCCATGCCCAATGAAACACTAGTAGATAGTTTACATTTCTTTTCTTAGGAAAAGAGCATTGATTCTATAGTTCTTGAAACCTCACACGGAGGATTTCACCCCCAATAGGAGCCAGTGTTATCTCCTCAAATAAATCGAAATCAAGATTTTTTCATTTTAGGTGATAGAGTCTTTTAAAAAGGTACTTTCTAATTTTTTTAAAGGTTCATTTCTCAAAAATTTACCCATGTAATAAAGTTTAAAAAAAAAGTTCATTTTAGTTTTTGTTTGATCTAATTCAAATCTTAGGTTTTCCCGATGGCTTGGTAGAACATATACGATTGTTCATTAGCCATAGAAAGCCTTAGCTTTCGAAAGCTAAATAAAGGAATCCGACCATTTTAGCCATCGAAAGCGTTGAAGCGGGGAAAGGCCCAGTACGTCCTATCACATGTTTCAACCCGGCCAGTTCGATGTTTCCATGATTGCATAAGCCGCCGAAAGGACTGGAGAAAGAACCGTTCTTGACTAGAAATATGATCCCACTGTGATATAAGAGAATAACTTCTAGATCACTATATCATTAAGTCATGTGCTAATGTAATTCCCATTGATTTAAGTTATTCTCCATGAATTCTTCACATCATCAACCATTTCACCACACTCGTTGCAATCAGTGCCACGTTGAAAATATCACCCCAGTTATCTCAATTTTATCTCAGACGAGCCAATTTTCGCTAAGTCCTCATAGTGTAACTCTTCCCGAAATCCACTCCTTTGATCACGGGTGTGCGAAAATGTTGTGGCAAATGAAGAAAGGAGCGTCAAAGCGAGGAAGGAGCTCAATGATATTGGTTACCTGGAATCACATCTAGAGGTATGTCAAATGTTCAAGGATGAAGGGTGTTAAAATTTTACCCAAAAAATTATAGAGTTTTCATTAGTAGGTGGTAGAGGCTTTCGCTCCCAATTTCGATAGAAAGAAAGAAATCATCGGCCGAGATGAATTCAAAATTGATGAATCCCTCATAGTAGAATCCTGAGCTTCCTAGGAATTTGGGAGAAATGGTTTAAAAACACTATTATTAAGAATGTTGAATTCATAACCTATTTAAAACCAAAACTCAAGGGTTTGATTTGGAAGAAAGATATTTCTGTATCTTTCCTTGAAGAGAATGGCTTAGCGATTGTTGAAATCTATAATGGTTTATATAACTTGTGAAGGTAGATATAACATGGTGATGATTTACCATTTTAAACTTATAATCCATTTGACAGGTAGAAATCCACTCAATCTTCCCTATTTCCTCCACCAAATCTTATCCAAGATGGCTCATCAAGTCAAGGCCAAACCTGGTCAAGTTGTAGGTAGATTATCCCACCATGGTTTAATCAAATTGTTGGTTTGTGAGGTTGTTTGAAGAAGAGGTAAAGAGTGGAATTGCTTCTTATTATGGAATGATATCCAGACTGAGGAGTTCATCTGGAGGGCAAAAAAGAGTCCTCATTCAAGAAATTCTCCACTCGGAAGTGGAAAGAGAGAAGGAGGAGATATCTCTCCAACCCCAGTCAATCAATCCTCTCCTTCCTCTAAAATTTGGAAAAACTAAGAAGAAATTGAACATGATTAGAAGAAGAAAAGGATCAAAAGTATTCGATTGAACAAAACATTCTCAATCTTCCTTACACACACTCAGAAGATGAAGAGAAGCAATTGGAAACAGGGCACGAGGATTCAATTACCACAGGGAGTGACAATTCTGTTTTTGTGGATATATACACAACAAGTTTGAGAACCTTCCATCACCTACACCCTAAGAAGAACAAGAACCACAAATTGGAGGCCTCATCTAACAAATGAGTGAAGTAGAGATAAATCAAAGAAATCAAAGAAGCTTAAAGAAGAAGCTAGCCCCGAACAGAAGTGCTTGAAAGATGAAATAAAACCCAGTTATGAAACCCTATCAAATTTTTTTCTTGGAAAGCAGCTCAAATTTGGAAAGACTAATACATGAAGCATAAAGGAAGAACAAAAGATTGGGGACTGTGACTTATGGAGAGTGAAAACGGGTTTGAGAAAAAGGTCCAGGCTTTGAGGAAAAAGGCAATGGTTTCAAAACACCAAGCTCATGCTTCTCTTGAGACCCTTGCAGAGGTGGCAGTTCAATGCAATGAACTAGAGGCAGTTAGTAACCCTACAAATTTTGAGCAAGATACACAAGCCTAAAAAGATCAGTCCTGAAGCGTTTTTGAGCTAATACTAGGAGTATTTTTGAAGTTTGCCCAGTAATCTCGGAGTTTTAGGTGAAACTAGGAAAACATATGATTGTTCATTATCCACCGAAAGTTGATCTTTCAGTAGCTAATCGGCCTAAATTCTATTTTCTCTAGCTATAGCTTAGCGATAAAACAAAAATAATGTTTTTGCATAGGTCCAAGTTTTTTCTTGTTCAAAAGCCTCGAAAATGGTTCAATCGATGGAAGATATTTAATGACATCTTTATCAAGAGTTTGTTTTGGTTTTGGAGATGCTTTAAAAAGACAGAAAAGGTAAACAATAGTTAGCTATTGTCAAGGATATAAGGTTGTTTGACTATCAATAGGTGTCAAGTTTGACTCCTCCCATATCACATGAGATCTAGCAGCCTCAGAAGCCTCACTACACTTGCCAAGAATCTGAAGAACATAAATATGAATCGAGAAGTTGAATTGATCTAGTCTACTTGGGCCAATTATTGATTTTCTATTTTTGGCAAAATTCGATCGAGTATCCTAGGATGCGGAAACTATTTGTAAAAGGATATAAAGCCAAGAACATTTGATGAACATAGGGTTCGATTTGAGTTCTATAATCTACTATTGTTGTTGTTAGTGTAAATTCTTGCAAGATGGTGTTTTCTTGGTTTTGAATTTTGGGTGTAAATGCCATAGAAATTGGTTTCAAAACCAATCGGTGTGTTTTATTAAAAGCCATGACCATGGCCTTATTATAAGCCCATTTTCGGGATTAAAATCAAGTGAGTGGAGCACTTTGTCTTTCAATGGAGAGGATCCACAAATGGGGCAGATCGATGACCATCGAATAAGTTTAGGTCACAGAGTTGCATGTGGTCAAGCACCTAAGTTCATCTCCTGTAAGCCAAACTCATGAAATGATCAAGCCATTTCGGTATTTCATCTACTGGGACTACAACATACAAGGGTCTCTCTCCTCCTTGCATCATGTATGCCTGAATTGTGAAAAATCCAGAAAGAACCAGGACCGTTGATCAAGAAGTAGTCCCTAGGTCGTCCATATAATGGGACACGTGGCATGCGATCAAGCCATTTCAGCTATCGGGACTTCGAGAGAACAAAGGGTCTCCTCCTTCCCACTTCATTTCAGAACCCTGAAGCCTAAAACGTCGAAAGGGTCTGAGCCAGAAGTGGTCCCACATTTGAGAAGTGATCTGGGCCATCCATCTAATGGGACAAATTGGTGCGCGATCAAGCCATTTCGGCTACCGGGATTTCGAGAGAACATGAGGTCTCCTCCTTCCACTGCATTCAGAACCCCGAATCCTGAAATGATAGAAAGGGTCTAGGCCAGAGGCAGTACCACATTTGAGAAGTGATATAGGTCATCCATACAATGGGACACATGACGCATGATCAAGCCATTTCGGCCACCGGGACTTTGGGAGAACAGAGGGTCTCCTCTTTCCACTACATTTCAGAACCCAAAGCCCGAAACGTCGAAAGGGTCGAGGCCAGAGGCGGTTCTACATTTGAAGTGATCTGGGCCATCCATCTAATGGGACACGTGGCACGCGATTAAGACATTTTGTCTACCGGGACTTCGAAGAACAAAGGGTCTCCTCAGCCACTTCTTCAAATCCCCGAAGCCGAAATGCCGAAAGGGTCCAGGCCATAGGCGGTCCCACAATTTAGAAGTTATCTAGGCCATCCATCTAATGGGACAAGTGGTGCACATGATCAAGCCATTTCAGCTACCGTGACTTTGAGAGAACATAGGGTTCCCTCCTTCCACTACATTTCATAACCCCAAAGCCCGAAACCGAAGGGTCCAGGCCAGGTGGTCCCACATTTGAGAAGTGATCTAGGTCATCCATCCAATGGGACACGTGGCGCGCGATCAAGCCATTTTGTCTACCGGGACTTCGAGAGAATAGAGGTTCTCCTCCTTCCACTGCATTTAAGAACCCCGAAGCCCAAGTACCGAAAGGGTATAGGCCAGAGGTGGTCCCACATCTGAGAAGTGATCGAGGTTGTCCATCCAATGGGACACGTGGCACGGGATCAAGCCATTTTGGCTACCAAGACTTCAAAAGAGGTCCCTCCTTCCACTTCATTTCAGAATCCCCGAAACGAGAAATCCCAAAACCACCTTCGAAGATAGGCACAGGGTCACAGCCTGTGGTCTTGAGGTGATAGAAAGAACTGTGCAAGGTTCCAAAGTGCCAAGCTTAGCTGCAGAAGGGATCGTTGTGTTCTCCTAGTACCAGTTCAACTCAGCTTGGACCTTGGTCCCTGCTAAAAGTAAATGAAGGCGGGAGGGGACTTCGAGAGAATAGAGGGTCCCCTACTTCCACTGCATTTCAGAACCCTGAAGCCCGAAACACCGAAAGGGTCCAGGCCAGAGGTGGTCCCACATCTGAGAAGTGATCGAGGTTGTCCATCCAATGGGACACGTGGCACGGGATCAAGCCATTTTGGCTACCAGGACTTCGAGAGAATAGAGGGTCCCCTCCTTCCACTTCATTTCAGAATCCCCGAAACGAGAAATCCCAAAACCACCTTCGAAGATAGGCACAGGGTCACAGCCTGTGGTCACTTGGGGTGATAGAAAGAACTGTGCAAAGGTCCAAAGTGCCAAGCTTAGCTGCAGAAGGGATCGTTGTGTTCTCCTAGTACCAGTTCAACTCAGCTTGGACCTTGGTCCCTGCTAAAAGTAAATGAAGGCGGGAGGAGGTAGTTGAAACCTCGACTCACTCATTAAATGGAAAGCATGAAGGTTCCGACAGGCAGTCTTCCCGAGATAGTCCTGTATGCTGGTTTTTTTTTGTTTTTTTCAAAGAAGCCATGTCGAGTCCTCGTTCGACCAGAGGATTCTACACATGCTATTTTAGCCTTTAATGTTTTAGCTACCCCCCCTGCAAAGGCCATGCAAAGTTAAGGTGACGTATGATGAAGGAGCTCAGGCCAGATTTGACTGAAGAGACGATGCGCCCTAGAAGTTCTAAGATGCCTCTGTTGGGCGAAGGTTTAGGGGTATATTTACTCAGTTTTTGAATTTTTGTAAGGATCGATGGTAGAGCACAACTCCCGATTGTAAAGATTTAATTTAGCCTCTGGTTCTCTGGTTATAGAGGAACATTTTGAGACTTCTTTCTTAATGGCATCCAACTTGTTATTTTCCTTTTCCCTTTGAATC
>SNQJ01S0090866.1:96626-118192 GCA_010110895.2 Picea sitchensis | reverse complement strand
GTTGATTTTAGTGGTTGTTCTTTACGCAAAAGGGGTGCATGGAAGTGAAACAAATGGAATTAAGACTCTGACCCAAAGAGTGCATCAAGCATGATAAGCAGTCATTTCCTTTTGATGAACGTCTATCTAAGGGAGAGAGAGAGTTCTTTCACTAACAAGTACAACTACAGAATGTCCTCAAACAATTTTTTTTTTAATCAAATCCTGATGTAATGCAAAAAATTTCAAATGCCTTCTAATATGCTCAATTAGTCACTAAGATATCTTCATTGTTTGTGTATGGATGATGATCAATACAATCACAATGCTTATCTTTGCTAATTATCTTCTTGGTATGAATGAAAACCAAACTAGCCTAAGCAAGAGCTACACAAACAATACACCCTTCGCAGCAATCAAACGCAAAACGAAAGAAACAAATAAAGAAAAAGCAAACTTCACACCCAAAAGCAAAGTTTGAAGAACAAATGACCTCAACTGAAAACAAGATACAGAGGTCTGTAGACCTTTGATGGCCTTCACCAGGGTTTTACTCAACTGGAGAGAGAATAAAAGCAATGCACAAGTTTCAAGCTTCACTCAACAGGAAAACTCAATGAAAAATGGTGAAGAAGGCTACAAGATTCAATCAACAAAGTGTTTGTTCTTCAAAAAAGACAGATGTCAAAGCTAAAAAGGAAGAAAAACTGACTCACAAGATCACTCAGCAAAAGAGCCACAGAGGCAAACCCTGAAAAATACAATTGTGGAGGGTTTTTGGGCCAAAAGGAGGCTGGCGCTCTGTTGCCAAGGGAAAAGAGCGTTATAGCGCTCTGTGTAAGGCTGTTAGGAGAGCTGGCGCTCTGATAACACTGGGTCAGGGGCGCCAGGGTCTAAAAGTCTCAGAAATGTCAAAAAATTTCAAAAGTTGAGATCTGAACTCGAAAAATATGCTAAATGTAACAAGGTAAGGAGCCAATCAGCTCATGAAACTAATCAAAGAGGGGTGAACCAGGTCTGAAACAATCAAGGGGCAGAACAAGGTCAATGAGGAGAAAAATCCAAACAAGAGGTTTCGATTCAAGGCTATCTCCCCAACGGAGTCGCCATTTTCTGTTGTAGGAAAATCTGCCTGCGGACAAGTAGATCAACCTCTAGAGCTTGACCTTAACCCTAGACAAAAAATGCTTAACGTGGACACTGACTTCCTTTCAAATCTATCTAAACTAATGCATGAGAAGGGAGAGTAACAGAAGTACCTTTTAATCGACGTTTGTCCCTGCACGCTCCGAGTTACGCTCCAATCCTTTGCTCCTCGTTGAGGTCTGTGGACAAAACAAGGTAAGACCACTTCCTACTCTATTGACATTAGCTTGAAAACAGATCTATCAATAAATGATAAATTCATGTAACATCAGACACAAACTAGAAAGAAACAGGCCAAGCGTGTCATATTAATGAGAATAACGACAGCAGTACTTACAATCATAGATGCGAATGTGACATCTTCGTCAAGTCCTCTTTGTCTAACCCTTGCCTGAAAGATCCACAACCTGGATGACAACAGCTTCACTGATCAATCTCCTTTGGCTGACTATAAGTTTCCTCCAAGATCATAAGTTTCACATATTCAATTCTTCCTCCCCTTTCCACCATCATGGAGCCTGTTTATATAGGTTAGGAGGAGCCTAACCTCTTGAGTTATGTTTAGAACCAGTTGGGAACCTTCTCAATAGATCAGGGATCTGTTGATGAGAACAAGAATTCGAGTACAACAGTCTCTTAATCTCGAATGTTCCTTCCCTTATTCCTCTCAACGGGCTAACAGCTGACCCAGATTAGGGAGCGCTCCTTCAGAAGGGGTCTCAAAGCGTTGTAGCGCTCCCTGGCAGGTCTTGGGAAGCGCCAGCGCTCTTAAGGTGAGCAGCACTCCTCTAGAAGGGCCTGATAGGCGTTATAATGCTCCTCAAGCATGTTAAAGGGACGCCGACACTTCTGCAGTGAAATAAGGGAGCGTTCCCCCTCCAAACCTCTGTTTTAGAGCTCCTTTCAGGTGTCAAAGGTCATTTGATCTCAGTAAACCAGTTCTCCTCCTTCAAATGATGTCATAAGTGCTTCCTTAGTGTCGTTATCACGACATCATGTCTGAACGTTGTTTGCGACACTAGTGATCAACTTGCGACACTTGCAAAAGTTGATAGGGAAGATGCGATACTTACGATGATTGATAGGGACAATGCAACACTTATCCATATGAACAATTTTGAAGTGTAACAAAAGCTGTAATAGTTGGTAGTATAGAAAAATAAATTCAAAGTTCCCGAGTACTGATCAGAAATCCCACCCCTAAGGCTAAAGAGATTCTAAAATCCTCACCTCCTTTTAGTTTTGAGAATCAGATCCAAAAAATCAAGATTCCTGTACCCTTTTTGGAATTGATAAAGAATGAAGAATTTAAAAAATACCTCCCCAAAATGCTACAGCCTGAACCTTCTCCAAATGCCATTGACTCAGTAAATCTGCAAGATGAAAAAACAACAGTCATTTTGGGCCCTTTGATATAAGACAGAGATGATTCATCCCCTCCCTTCTATACATCACTAAATATTCATGATAAGGTGCTACATAATTATTTTATGGACTCAAGGGCATCCTACAACCTCATGCCCAAAACTGTTATGGATGAACTTGGGTTAGAAGTCACAGAGACCTACCATGACTTATATTCTTTTGACTCTAGGAAAGTAAAATTCTTGGGGGTCATTAAGGATCTGGTTGTGACTTTATTTCAGCTTCCCATGAAAATCGTACTCATGGATATCGTGGTAGTTGATGTTCCCCCCAAGTTTGGCATGCTCTTGTCAAGATCCTGGATAAAAAGACTTGGGGGAACCTTGCAAATGGATCTCTCATATGCTACTATTCCTGTGTTCGGAGGGGAGCATAGAAGACTTTACAGGGAATATCAATTGGCTTACATTATTATTGATGAAGCAAACCCTGCTAATCATCTTGTTTTTGCTCTTGATATTGATTTGGGATCCAACATTTTGCAGCTCACTGATGCTCCTGAAACTCCTCTTGAAATCAGAAAACAATCTATTACCTTATGTGAAGAGCCTCCTCTAACCACCTATGTTTAGAAGATGTTCTTTGATAGAGCCTCTTCTAAGGAAGGTGTTGGTGCTGGAGTGGTCTTTATCTCACCAACTCAAGAGACTATATCTTTTTCATACAAACTCAAATTTGAAACTACTAATAATGTGGCAGAGTATGAAGCTCTTGTCTTGGGATTGAGAGCTACAAAAAACATGGTTATTAAAAAGCTATCAGTATTTGGGGATGCCGAATTAATCGTCCATCAGATCAAAAATCTTTGTCAAACTAAGCACCCTAGGCTTAGATCTTATAGGAACGAAGTATGGGACCTAGCGAATTTTTTTTTCTCAGAGTTCAACATCTCATTTATTCCACGAGAAGAGAATTATGTGGCTAATTCTTTGGCTGTATCAACAAGCAATTTGAAAGTACCCTTACCACCTAAACTCAAGTATGATGTAGAAGTCAAATACAGGCCTTCTATACCAGACAATGTCAAATATTGGAAGGTGTTTGAAGATGATCTTGAACTTAAAAAATTCCTCGAGACTGTTGATGAGTTTTCTACATTACACATTGATCAGGATCATTATTTTGAAATTAATCCTCATGATGATGTTTTCCTTAATAAAATTGCTAATCATCATATTATGAAGCTACCTAGCAACCACATTCCAAAAGGACTAGTTCCTTTGGAAAGATTATTTGATGAAAATTATGTGACAGTAAAGGGGAAAGTGTCCATTGATGATGCTGATATAACTGAGTGCAGTGTGGGTACAGAAAATGATCCAAAATATGTCAAGTTGTCAAGCAACCTATCAAGAGAGTAGAGGGCAGAATATACTAAGTTCTTAAAGGAATTTTATGAATTATTCTATTGGACTTATGAAGATCTCGAAACTTATGACATAAGAATTATAGAGCACAATATTCCATTAAAAGAAGAGACCAAACCCTTTAGGCAAAAGTTGAGGCAAATCAATCCTATGATGCTGCCTGTCATGGAAAAAGAGGTAAAAAAAAAAATTATTCCTCTGAGGTATTCTGAATGGGTGTCCAATTTGGTCCCAGTGAGAAAAAAGAATGGAGAAATTAGACTTTGTGTTAATTTCTGGAATTTGAAAAGAAGCTCTAAAAAGGATAATTACACTTTGCCCAAGATGGAGCACATATTACAGAGGGTGACAGGTGCAGCCAGGATGTCCATGGTTTATGTTTTTTCTGGCTATAATCAGATCTCTGTTTTGCCGGAAGATAGAGAGAAGACAACTTTTACCACTCCTTGGGGTACATTCATGTACACCAAGATGCTCTTTGGTTTGATGAACGCAGGGGAGACCTTTCAGTGAACTATGGACATAGAATTTATTGGAGAGAAGGACAAGTTTGTTGTTATCTATTTAGATGACATAAAAGTGTTCTCTCAATCTGATAAAGAACACTGTGATCATTTAAGAAAGGTTTTCTTGAAATGCAGAAAATTTGTTCTCTCTTTGAATCCAAAAAAATCATTGTTTTCCATGAAGGAGGGAAAATTATTGGGGCATATTGTGTCAGTTGAAGGGGTAAGGATCGATTCCATTAGGGTTGAAGCTATACAAACCTTGTCATTTCTTAGATCTAAAATAGAGGTTCAATCTTTTTTCGGAAAAAATAATTTTTTGAGAAGGTTTGTGTCAAATTTTGCTGAGTTGGTCAAGTATATAACAACCATGTTGAGAAAAGGTAATGAAATCAAATGGACATCTGAGTCCCGTAATTCTTTTGATTAGATAAATAACACCTTGATTGAATCCATGGTCCTTATCATCCTAGACTACTCCAAGGATTTTCTTATTTTTTCTTTTGCTTATTTTGATACAATAGCATATTTTTTATTGCAGAAGAACGTTGAAGGCTTAGAGTAGCCCATTGCCTTTTTCAGTAGGGCATTGAAAGATGTTGAATTAAAATATGACATCGTGGATAAGTAGGCCTATTGTTGGGCTCTAAATATGTGCTAAAATATAACCTCTATGCATCATCCAAAGGCAGGCACTGGCACAAGTGTTTTACTTGTTGCTTACGTAGGTTCTTACCTTTTGTTTTCAATACCCATCCTCCAGAGATGCAACCCCTGCAAAGGGACATCAATTGTAACAAAAGGAACGACAATTGTTCCATTCAAATGAACAACAAAAGGAACATCAAAAGGAACAACAATCGTGACAAGGGAACGACAGACGTTATATTGGGCCGAACTAATGTTGTCTTAATTGAGTTGTAGTACTTGCCCAACTATCTAATTTGTCAACCCGGGGTTTGTAAACTAACAAAGTGCATGCAAAGTATATGCAAGATTGAAGTGGTACTAATCTAATCTAATGTTTAAGCTACGACGGAAATTGAATCATTAATCTAACACACGACTGAAATAGAATCATTAATCTAACACACGACTGAAATATAATCATTAATCTAGGAA
This sequence comes from Picea sitchensis, assembly GCA_010110895.2. Lineage (NCBI taxonomy): Eukaryota > Viridiplantae > Streptophyta > Pinopsida > Pinales > Pinaceae > Picea > Picea sitchensis. The sequence goes on along the minus strand of SNQJ01S0090866.1, from coordinate 112,647 downwards.
TGGGAAATTGTGTAAATGGAATTAATATACATGAAGGAAAAGAAGATACAACAAGTGAAGAGTTGAATGACACAACAACGTATGTGAGATCTCACCAATGAAGCAATCTTATATTATAATATTCAATTCGATGTTTATAAAAGAATAATGAAAGCATGAAAACTGAAACCATGAATCAAATCTAAGAATCCCTTTCTCTTTCGAATCCTATTGACTACTCTGACTCTAATTACATAATCTAACTGCATCCTAATTCCTCTTCTACTTGAATCCTCATGAAGAGAGAGAACTCTCTTTTATACATGAGAGCCTTGAAGGTAAGATAACCATCTCGTTATTAAAGATTCACTTTTCTCTCAACATATTTCCCATTATTACAAAATATAATCCCGTCAACTCCTCACACATATCTCTCATATATCTTGGATAAGATATTCCAACCAAATCTCCATGATCTTCTCCTTGGAATGGGCTTGAATTATCTCCTCAAATATTGAAATGGTGGAGGAAGTATTTGAGAAGTCCTTTGAATTAATCCTTCACATATTCCTACAGATTAAAAAGCTCACACATATTTGAGATATATATGAAAACATGTTGATTTTATAACATTTAATCACAAATTCCTTTTAAATACTAAAATGAATAAAGTGGAGAATAATAAGGTGAAACCCAAGTATATTTATGGAAATGATATTGTGAAAGGCTAATGGGGTGATGAAATGTGGAGAATGATGAAGGGAAAGGTGGATGAGAATAGGACATTTTTGAGCCCCAACATGCCCCCCAACTTAATTTGTTGCATGTCCTCATGCAACCATGCATGGATCTTCTCAAGAAATTTTGGCATATGAATGTTTGCTTTGAGTGATGATAATAAATGTTTCCAGGATGGGTTTTAAATGAATAACAACTAACATTTTCTTATGGTTGGTTCTTGTGTGACAACCATGAATATAAAGAATGTTGGTTCTTGTGTTAACAACATTCATTTCGTTACTTGTTCTCTTGCTGTTATGATAATAATTTGCCCCTATTTTTATTGGAAAATGTATGTTATCAATGTGCATAAGGAAAACATCATTCAGTATAAGAAAGCCCTTTATATATATATATTTTTGAATCATGCCAATATGTATATCAGTGCTTATGAAGCAAAGTGCAACAGAGTATCGTTGGAAAAGAAATGTTCAAAAATGGTAAATGAAAAGAAAAATGGAATGATGGTAGTGGAAAAGTGGAGTGATGATAGTGAATAAAGTCCCCTACCCCCAACTTGACTTGTTGCATGTTCTCATGCAATGTGGCATAAGTCATAGAAGTGAAAAGGAAAGGGAACTGGGTGAGGGAATTTTCCAAATTATTCATTGCTAGCAGTTGAGGAATTACATGATTAAAGTTTAGAAAATAACATACCTCCTTTTACCCAAAATGTTGATGAACTATGCAATAGGAATATGGATGATGCAGCTGCTAGAGCATGGAAGATGTCACTGCCGCAGGATCATGTGAAAAGTGACTACTGTCTGCTGGATCAGAGAATGTGAAGTGGAGGAATATGAACTGTTGTTGAATGAATCATGGAAAATAGAAAGTATGAAAGTGGAACTATGGTACTCTCATATGGCTAAAGTCATGTTGTTGTAACTACTGATAGAATCATGAAAAGTGTATAGTCTTCACCTACTGCTAAACCTGATGGTACAATTCTAATCATGCGAATGAATGTGTCGATGTCAAGCATGAAAAAAAGTCATTGGATTACCAACCAATGATGAATGTCGTTAACCAATGTGAGGCAACTCATCATTGATGTTAATGAGTACCAAGGTACCTGAGTACATCTTACGAAGTGCGAATGAATGAGTTGGTGTCGAGCCACTTGCAAGATCTGACGATCAAGGGACAATGATGTATTCCCATGATTGTCAGTGAGAGAACTTTCCATTAAGGCATGCAAGCCTCCAGGTACTCAAAATTGACTCTAGTCTATACAGCAGATAAGGTGTTGAGGTCGATGGGGCAAGACTTGTTGAAAGGTGGGCCTTAAGGAATCCCACATCAGTCAACGCGATTTCTAATAAAAAGAGTGGTATGACTATAGATGAAAATATCTCAGTAGCAACAGTGTATGGAAAGGCAATGTAGTCATGGAAAGGGACCTAGATAGTTTTATTGACAAGGCAAATTGGACTGAAAAAGAAAAAGAGATGTATGCGACTCAAGAAGATAGGCATGTGCGAATTCGTGAAGGATAAGGAAATGGAAGATGGGCTTCAACACATGGATGACCAATCTGCTTTGAAGGAGAAATGGGGGAGAACCTTCATGACACAAATGGGTTTATGAAAAGGTTTCTGTGTAACAAAACGTCATGATGTATATGATGAGTAACAACTCCTTCAAGCAGTCAACAAAGCATCCTTTTTTTTTCGGAAAAGTTTCTATGATTCTTGAAAGTCACTTCTGCAAGAAATTCGATCGTCTTTGAACCTATAAAATGTTAGCACTAATTTGCAGCAAATAGTGTGAGAATATCGAAAACATAAAAGTGCAGAAAATACTAATGCTATCAACCAAATGAAAAGAATGAAATGTGTTTTTACCGGTTGGTGATAGCGCATTTTTGACAATCCTCTTCGTGAATACCTGGTGAAGTGACTTCACAATAATTATAGCATAAAAAGATAAAAAGCATGATTCCAATGATGTTTTCAAGAAATGTGAAAATCCATTTGCAAATTTTTATTTTTAGAATATTTGATTTGTTTTCAAATTTTTTTATTGGCAGTATCTCTTGTATGCAATTATACAGGGATCCAAATGTGCTCCGTGTGCATGCTTTCACTTAAATATTTTATAGAACACTTTTATCATCATGATCTGAGTATATACCACTACCTGTTTGACCACATACAACATGAAGTAAAACCAAAACAAATAACAAGAACTTCTTTATCCATACATTTTTCATTTTCATAATAATTTTTCTTTGTATGGTTTTATTTATTTATTTAGTTTTTATAGTTTTTCTTAACAAAACGAATGAAATATTTTTTATGGTTTCATAGTTTTTTTATTTTATTTTTGTTTTACATATCAAAGGAAAATGCAAAAAATAGAAATGACACTAACTAAAAAAAATGGAAAACAAAGCATCCAAAACTCATAACTAGCAGATCATTACCAAATCATTAAATCACTGAAAATATGGCATAAAGAGTGGCGTGGATGGGGTTTGACCTCTTAACCTCCACCCATAAAATCAGAACTATTACGCCCAGTTCTTATTACTGTGATATTGCATTCGACTGTTTTATTATTGTTGTTGTTTTTGTTGCACGTTGCTACAACAAATTTCAGAGACGATTTTCTCACAAACTGTATATTGGATTCCACTGGAATTTTGTGGGCATGTTTATATGGCCCTAATACGTCTACACGTAAAAAATCAGAGCCATCCGATGCACAGATCTCGAGATATCATAGAAATGGATGGAAGTGATGATGTTGATTTTCTCGAAAACTGTGTATTGGGTTGGGATGACATTTTGTGGGAAGGTTCCTATGGTCCCAATAGTTCTGCACACCAAAAATCAGAGCCATCCGATGCATGGATCCCGAGATATCAGAGAAATGGATGAAGGTGAATATATTGATTTTCTTGAAAACCATGTACTAAGTTGGCCTGAAATTTACTAGGTTTTTTTATCATAACATAATGCATTTCCTATCCAAAAATCAAGAGAACCCAGTTTTCAGTTTGTGAGATATCTTTAGTTCAATTTATGCATTTTTTAATTTTATTATTTTTAATTTAATTTAATTTAATTTTAAATATTTTTTTTTTATTTGCATTCTAAATTAAAAAAAAAAAATGAAATTAGAAAACTAGTTTAAGACATAAACGTTTTTTTAATTTTTGTTTTAATTTTGTATTATTCCTAGATTTAAAAGAGAAATTCAAACAATTAAAGAAAGAAATTTGTTTAGCAAATGGAGATTTATAATTTGAAATTGAAGACGAACAATTGGGTTGGGCATGTTTCCATTGTCAACAATTTATCATTCCTGAAACTTCATAGTCACCCTACTTTCTGATCCTCACGATCACACGAAGCGCGGAGGAGAGCATACTTATTCTAGCAAAAATAAAAAACTTGAAAATAAAACTCTACCTACACTATGATAATTAGAGATGAGAGAGTAGTTGCGTATAATCAAATAGTCAATGTAGCCATGCACGCAACAGTAATAAAAATATGTTATCTTTCAATTTAGCAATTGACAGATGAGAATATGTATGAATGTGTGAAATTAGTGGTTGAAACTGTAAATTAAAAAAAGAAAAAGAAAAACTAAATGAATCTAACCTAGTACTTGCTTGAAACCAGTGTTCGATCAGGCTTTCGTAGGTGTAATTTGTCTTACTCAGATCATCCTGCAGCTCCTCACTGTCCTCCTCGACCTCTTGCACACCTAATGATTCTTCATTAAATATGCAAGGTTCTTCATATGTTGATTCTTTGTTCGACTCAGGAGGAGTGAATAAAATTTTGGTTGTTGTCAAGATCTCCTCTTCCAGAGAAGAGGAGATCCTAAATTTTGCTAGGATGATGCAGACACACTCTACATCCACTCACAAAATCGTTCTATTATGCCATTGAGCCGGATTGGCTCTTTTGATTCCCAATGGAATCTGCAAAATTATCGATCCACATGTCCTTTTTGGCAACTCGCAATCTTGCGAGCCGTGACCTCTGACTCTTCCTCTGCGATCCCGCGATACCCAAGATCGCGAAATGGTTTTGGCTCCTTTCTGTCAGCAACTCCCTTGTGCGACCATTGGCTAGGCTAAGCACTAGCACCTTTCGCCTCTCATGCCTTCGCGAGTTCAAAGGTCCAACCTTGGCACCTTCTTTCCTAAACCCCCGAGAGGCAAGATTTGACTTTTCTCCTCTCATTCTCGCTACTCACGACCTCGCGAGTCGAATGCTCAAACCTTTGTTCCTTTATCTCCCGAGTCCCTGAGACGTGAGAGGTCAATGGGGTGTTGACTCCTCTGTATAGGTGATGTGTGTCCACTGGTTTAATTCCCGGACCCACTATGCAGTTCTATCATGTGTCTCTTAGGTGCAACCTCAGTACTTCACGGATTTTCTTCTCACAACTTCGAGCACCCAAATTTTGGGCTCTCACTTGGCGAACCTCCGAGTTCACAAGATCCTCTGATCTCTACCACCTGTCCTCTTCCGATGGATGACTTAGATTAATCCGTGACTTCGCTTCTTGCGACTTGGAGTCCTCAATCCTTGTCCTCTAGACCCCTGAAGTGTTGATACATGAAATGCCGATATGGCGCTTGTCCCGACCTTCTTTTCTCCTTTCACTATTTTGGGTGTTAAAACACCGAAATGCTTCGATGCTTTGTCCTCAGAACCCCCAAAGTTGCGATTCCTGATTTCCTGAAGGTCTCGATTTCTACCATGCGTCCCAAATGGATGGACAGTCCATATCAAATATCGGGACTTTTCTATATGCAAAGTCAAAAGAGCTCACTTCTGTGAGTCCCAGTGCCTGGATCTCTGAAATGGACGATCATGCAACACGCGTCCTTCCTCAAATCGACGACTGTGATTCCTTCGCTGTCTCGGGACTTATAATGTCCCATTGTTAGGACCTCTGATATCCCGAATGTCGATATCCCGATGTGCCAAAGCCTTTCGGGACTTTCACCCTCCTGTTCACGAAGTTTAAACCTCGTGCAACTCCTGTCAGATCCAATGGTTGATGGGTAATTGGACCAAGATCCGACGATCCATATCCTTTCTCCTGTGCACTTCTCTGTTGCACTACCTCCTGAACATGAAATCTTCTCGATGGTCCAGATCTCTCCGGTTAGATCCAATGGCAGTTGTTGCTCCTTCTGAGCTTTCACACATTCTTCCCAGACTTGGAAGAATTCCAATTTCTCAAAGGCCTCAACCTTTGTTCTATTTCTGCGAGCTCCATGACCGTGAGTTCTCACCTGCGCGCATATGAAAATGCTGCCCCTCCTGATCTTTGGGTACTCTGAACTCGTCAAAGAATTCTATGGATTCTGTACTCCTTGCAGTTACTCTCTATGCACTTAAAGCACTACTCCTCCTAAGCTTTTATCTTCGAACCATTGAAGGATTCTTCAACTCCTGTGCCTTTACGAGTTCTTTGTGCACATAAAGCGCTATCTCTTCTGAGCTTCTCTTCTTGAATTCTCAAAGGATTCTGACGTCTGCACTCCTGTAGAGTCTCTGCACACACACAAAGGTGCTATCTCTTCTGAGCTTTCTTGCTCCTTAGGCCTTAAGGGAATAAATATTCTTTCCTTCTCCTGCAGATGGAGAATTACGAGGCCCTCCTGGCTCTTAGTCTACTCAAGAAACCTATTGATGAGTATTCTCGGGTATTCAATAACCCTGCGAATACGCTCAATGCCCACCTGGTAGAGCCTCTTAGAATCCTTAGTGATTCTAGTTCTCTTGTCTGAACTCACAGTAGAGTTCTTCTCAATGCATCACTATGCATATGCTCAATGCCCACTTGGCAGAGCTCTTACAGAACTCCTCAGAGGTTCTGTCTTTTGTGCACTCCTTGCACCTTCTCAATGCCCTCCTAGTAGAGATTTACAAAACTCCCAACATAACTTCTGTCTGCAACTGTGTTTCACATATACAGCCTTGCCTCCTGAGGTATTCAACAACCTCACAGGTCTTTCTCCCGAATTGTTGATTTTAGCTTCTATGCCCACCTGGCACATCTTTGTCTGACTCCGCAGAATTCAGAAGTGCATTTATGCACCGGTATCTAGAGACTACAGTACTCTGTCACACCCTCCTGGCATGAAACCTCAAAGACCTCTCAAGCCTGAAACCAAACAAAACCCATGCAAACTCCTAACATACATCTACAACATACATTCATGTCATATAAAGAACACTCACAGACATTCATTTAACACCAGAAATATGCAGGAAAAAACTATTGTTTATATTAGAATGAAAAATGCCTGTTTACAATGGTGTTCCTGAGCATGGCCTGTAACAAGATCTTGGCTCTTCTCTCCTCTTCTCTATGCTAACTCCCCTTTACCACAAAATGAGACCCATTCGATCTTTTACCTGAGGGGCTCCTCGAGCTCTTCCCTCCAACCTACCTACCCTATTCAATTACATTGAATGAGTTGTCTAGTCCACAATCTGAATCTAGATGTCAGCCTTACAAACATTAAAGGCCTACCTACTCTAATGCATGCACAAAAGAACGGCTTCATGGCTCAACAGCCTAAAAAAATTAATTACATTCAAATTAAAAATTGAAGACGAGGGTTGTGCCTCTCTTCGGTAATTAAATGCATGTGCTTTACATGGCTAGCTGGATGGATGGCTGACGTGAGATGATGCTCCTGCATCATACTCCTCATCTGCAAAATTCATGAGCTCCTGCTCATGAGCTTCACATCTCAGCTGTCTAAATTCCCTTGGATCCCAAACAAATCTCTGGAGTTGTTCATCTGCTCCATCTCCCTGCTGCTACTGCTGCTTCTACACTGTTGTTGTTGATGCTATTTCTTTTCTTCTGCTCATCTTCTCTTTGTTTCTAGTTTCTATTGATTCTACCATCATCCTTCTGATGTCTTCTATCACCTCATCCAGCTACTGCAATGGTTGGCTCTGTTCTTGCAGTCTCCTCAGCTGCAAAACTTTTTTGTAAATGGGCAGATCACTATGATCTCCCATGCCTTCTTCATCTGCTGCCAACTTCACTTGTTGGATGTGCATGCTCTGCCCCTTTACCCTTCTCTCCATGGCTTGAATCTATTCATACAGATCAACCAAACTAATGTTGTCTGTTGCTTCTTCTTCTTCTTCTGCAAACTCCCAGGTTGCAGTCTTTTCAGTCTCCTGGCTGAAAATATTAAGCCATTCCTCAGAATGCTCATCATCCTCTTCTACTTCTTCTGTTGTCAGCTTCAGTGCTGTAGCTTCTTCAGCGTCCTAGATGAAAGTGTTGAGACACTCCTCAGAATTCTCATTCTCTTCTTCTTCTTCTGCTTGGGCAGTCTCCAATACCTGCTCCAATGCTTTCTTGACAGTCACGGCTGGTTGTCTTTCTGCTTCTGTTGTTGCCACCTTAATATGTGCAACGCATACTTCTTCCTTTCCTTGGGCAAATGGTAGGAATATTTCAATTCCCCCAATCATCAGAATGCTATTCTGATTTTCCTCTTCTATCAGATGCATCTGCTGATCTAAATCCAACTCTGAGCTCATATGCTCTGTCAACTCCTCTACCTGATTCCAACTCACCTGCTCATCCCTGCCCACCTGGCAATATGGGATTTTCTTACTGCTTCCCTGGCAAACTATGAGATCAACTAATTCCATCTTCAAAAGTACCTCAGGCTGAATCAAACTCACGTCCGATTCCATGACACTTTCAGACAGTCTCGTATTCTTATCTCTGCCCACCTGGAAATTTGAGATGCTTCCACTTCCCTCCTAGCAGTCCATGAGATCCCACAGTGATCTCGATCCATTGCCCTCCCGACAAGGTAAAATTCCCTATTTGTCCTCACGACAGTCCGTGAGATCCCGCAATGACCTCAACTCATTGCCCACCTGGAAAATTGGAATTTCTGGGCTGCCCTCCTGACAGTCCTTGAGATCTTCAGCCAATCCCATTTCATCCTCTTCATCGAAATATCTTCCAGTATTTGGTTCACATATCTGAACCATTTCCTCAGGTCCGTCGAGGTTTTCAGCATGCCTCAACCATCCTCTTAACAACCTATGCCGTCTTCTAGCCATCAACTCCTTGACTAGCCATTTTACCTTCAGATTCCTCATGGGCCATTCATATACCCATCTCCAATTGGCTTTATGTTGTATCTCCAATGGAACTTCATCCATCCTCTCATTCTACTACATCCGCAAGGCAATCTTTTCTATTTATTTCCTTATATCAGCGAGCTCTTTATCTATTTCTTTATTTATTTCTGCAAGCTTTTTTGCTTTGCTTTTCCTCCCAGCATACCTACGGACTTTAGTAGACATGTTTCTATCTCTGTCGACCTTCCTGGAAAATCTGCTGCTCACTCCTGCAAACCTAAGCGCTTCAGCCTCTTCCTAGAGTCCTGCTGACTATCTTCTCGATTGCTGCCTGCCCGTGAACAATTACCACAGAGTCTTCAACAACCCTGTATTCCTTTTCCTCGCTTCACCTGAAATATACAAGTGAAGTCCTAAGCTCTGATACCAACTGATGTAGACGCACTCTACGTTTTCTCACAGGATCATTCTATTATGCACTTGAGCTGGATCGACTCTTTTGATTCCCACTGGAATCTACAAAATTATCGATCCACAGGTCCTTTTCAGCAACTCGCAATCTTGCGAGCCGTGACCTTCGACTCTTTCTCTGTGATCCTGCGATACCCAAGATCGCTAAATGGTTTTGGCTCCTTTCTGTCAGCGCCTGCCTTGCGCGACCACTGGCTAGGCTAAGCACTAGCGCCTTTCGCCTCTCGCGCCTTCGCGAGTTCAAAGGTCCAACCTTGGCACCTTCTTTCCCGAACCCTCGAGAGGTGAGATTTGACTTTTCTCCTCTCATTCTCGCTACTTGTGACTTCGCGAGTTGAACAGTCTAACCTTCGTTCCTTTATCTCCCGTGTCCCCGAGATGCAAGAGGTCAATGGGGTGTTGACTCCTCCATATAGGTGACGTGTGTCTGCTGGTTTAATTCTTGGACCCACTATGTAGTTCTGCCATGTGTCTCTTAGGTGTAGCCTCGATACTTCGCGGCTTCGCTTCTCGCAACTTCGAGGACCCAAATTTTGGGCTCTCACCTGGTGAACCTCCGAGTTCGCAAGATCCTCTGATCTCTACCACCTGTCCTCTTCCAATGGATGACTTAGATTACTCTGCGACTTCACTTCTCGTGACTTGGAGCGCTCAATCCTTGTCCTCTAGACCCCTGAAGTGTCGATACACATAATGCCGATATGGTGCTTGTCCCGACCTTCCTTCCTCCTTTCGCTATTTCGAGTGTTAAAACACCGAAATGCTTCGATGCTTTGTCCTCAGAACCCCTGAAGTTTTGATTCCCGATTTCTTGAAGGTCTCGATTTCTACCACGCGTCCCAAATGGATGGATGGTCTAGATCAAATCTTGGGACTTCACTAGATGCGAAGTCAAAAGCGCTCACTTATGTGAGTCCCGGTGCTCGGATCTCTGAAATGGATGATCACACGACACGTGTCCTTCCTCAAATCGACGGCTGCAATCCCTTCGCTGTCTCAGGACTAATAATGTCCTAACCTCTTGTTGTCAGGACCTCTCATATCCCAAACGCTGATATCCCGATGCGCCAATGCCTTTCGAGACTTTCACCCTTGTGTTCACGAAGTTTAACCTCGTGCAGCTCCTGTCAGATCCAACGGCTGACAGGTAATTGGACCAAGATCCGACGATCCATATCCTTTCTCCTGTGCGCTTTTCTGTTGCACTGCCTCCTGGATGTGAAATCTTCTCGACGGTCTAGATCTCTCTGGTTGGATCCAATGGAAACTATTTCTCCTCCTGAGCTTCCACACGTTCTTCCCAGACTTGGAAGAATTCCAATTTCTCAAAGGCCTCAACCTTTTTTCTGTTTCTGCGAGCTCCACAACCGTGAGTTCTCACCTATGCACATATGAAAACACTGCCCCTCCTGAGCTTTGGGTACTCTGAACTCGTCAAAGAATTCTGTGGCTTCTGCACTCCTTGCAGTTATTCTCTGTGCGCTTAAAGCACTACTCCTCCTGAGATTTTATCTTCGAACCATTGAAGGATTCTTCAACTCCTGTGCCCCTACAGGTTCTCTGCACACATAAAGTGTTATCTCTTCTGAGCTTCTCTTCTCGAATCCTCAAAGGATTCTAACATCTGCACTCCTGCAGAGTCTTCGCACACACACAAAGGTGTTGTCTCTTCTGAGCTTTCCTACTCCTCAGACCTTAAGGGAATAAATATTCTTTCCTTCTCCTACAGATGGAGAATTACGAGGCCCTCCTGGCTCTCAGTCTACTCAAGCAACCTATTGCTAAGTATTCTGGGGTATTCAATAACCTTGCGAATACACTCAATGCCCACCTGGCAGAGCCTCTTAGAATCCTTAGTGATTCTGGTTCTCATGTCTAAACTCACAGCAGTGTTCTTCTCAATGCATCACTATGCATATGCTCAATGCCCACTTGGCAGAGCTCTTACAGTACTCCTCAGAGGTTCTGTCTTCTATGCACTCCTTGCACCTGCTCAATGCCCTCCTGGCAGAGATTTACAGAACTCCCAACATAAGTTTTGTCTGCAACTGTGTTTCACATATACAACCTCGCCTCCTGAGGTATTCAGCAACCTCATAGGTCTTTCTCCTGAATTGTTGATTTTAGCTTCTGTGCCCACCTGGCACGTCTTTGTCTAACTCCGCAGAATTCAGAAGTGCATCTATGCACTGGTATCTAGAGACTGCAGTACTCTGTCACGCCCTCCTGGCATGAAACCTCAAAGACCTCTCAATCCTGAAACCAAACAAAACCCCTGCAAATGCCTAACATACATCTACAACATACATTCATTTAACACCAGATATATGCAGGAAAAAACTTTTGTTTATATTAGAATAGCAAATGCCTATTTACAATGGTGTTCCTAAGCACGGCCTATAACAAGGTCTCGAATCTTCTCTCCTCTTCTCTATGCTAACTCCCCTTTACCACAAAATGAGACCCATTCGATCTTTTACCTGAGGGGCTCCTCGAGCTCTTCCCTCCAACCTACCTACCCTATTCAATTACATTGAATGGGTTGTCTAGTCCGCAATCCGGATCTAGATATCAGCCTTACAAACATTAAAGGCCTACCTACTCTAATGCCTGCACAAAGGCATGGCTTCATGGCTCAACAACCTAAAACATTTAATTACATTCAAATTAAAAATTGAAGATGAGGGTTGCGCCTCTCTTCAGCAATTAAACACAAGCGCTTGATGTGGCTGGCTGGCTGATTGGCTGACGTGAGATGATGCTCCTGCATCATAGGATCTAAGTGAGTTGTTCAAAGCTTAAATTCATTGTTAAATCATGTTAAAAAGAATAGATTCTTACAACACCCACATAAAAATGAAAAAACTTTAAAAAACACTCTTGCTAAAACATAAAAAAAATTACTCTTCACAGTTGTGGAAATTAAAATGTTCCTGATAGTTGGCCAAGGATAACATGAGAAGTCTCCATTCAAGTAGCTTCTAAGACCCCTAGAACCAACACATGTAGATCACACTTGAGAAAATTTAAACTAATGTTGTGAAAATTGAAACTACTTTTACCTAGTTGGTAGGGAGAACATAAGGAGTCTCCTCTCACGAGATTCTATGTCCCCTTGCCAACATGTCTAGATCACACTTGCAGAAATTGAAACTAATCTTGCAAAAATTGAAATTACTTCTACCTAGTTGGTAGGGAGAACATGAGGAGTCTCCTATCACAAGATTCTATGTCTCCTTACCAACATATCTAGATCACACTTGCAGAAATTGAAACTAATCTTGCAGAAATTGAAATTTGCAAAAATTGAAATTACTGCCACCTAGTTGGTAGGGAGAACCTGAGGAGTCTCCTATCACAAGATTCTATGTCTCCTTACCAACATGTCTAGATCACACTTGCAGAAATTGAAACTAGTCTTGCAGAAATTGAAACTAATACCTCAATCCATCGTGCTTCCCTAGCAATGACACCAAAATGTTGGGCTCTAAATATGTGCTAAAATATAACCTCTATGCATCATCCAAAGGTAGGCGCTAGCACAAGCATTTTACTTGTTGCCTACGTAGGTTCTTACCTTCCGTTTTCAATACCCGTCCTCCAAAGATGCAACCCCTACAAAGGGACATCAATCGTAACAAAAGGAACGACAATTGTTTCGTTCAAATGAACAGCAAAAAGAACAACAATCGTGACAAGGGAACGATGGTCATTATATTGGGCCGAACTAATGTTGTATTAATTGAGTTGTAGTACTTGCCCAACTATCTAATTTTTCAACCCAGGGTTTGTAAACTGACGAAACACATGCAAAGTATATGAAATATTGAAGCGGGACTAATCTAATCTAATGTTTAAGCTACAATGGAAATTGAATCATTAATCTAACACACGACTAAAATAGAATCATTAATCTAACACAAAACTGAAATAGAATCATTAATCTAGGAATGGGAAATTGCATAAATGGAATGAATCTACATGAAGGAAAAACAGATACAATAAGTGAAGAGTTGAATGACACAACAACATATGTGAGATCTCACCAATGATGCAATCTTATATTATAATAATCAAATCGATCTTTATAAAAGAATAATGAAAACATGAAAACCAAAACCTTGAATCAAATCTAAGAATCCCTTTCTCTTTCAAATCCTAATGACTACTCTGATTCTAATTACATAATCTAACTGCATCCTACTTCCTCTTCTACTTGAATCCTCATGAAGAGAGAGCACTCTCTTTTATACATGAGAGCCTTGAAGGTAAGATAACCATCTCATTATTACAGATCCACTTTTCTCTCAACCTATTTCCCATTATTACAAAATATAATCCCTTCAAATCCTCACACATATCTCTCATATATCTTGGATAAGATATTCCAACCAAATCTCCATGATCTTCTCCTTGGAATGGGCTTGAATTATCTCCTCAAATATTGAAATTGTGGAGGAAGTATTCGAGAAGTCCTTTGAATTAATCCTTCACATATTCCTACACATTACAAAGCTCACACATATTTGTGATATATATGAAAACATGTTGATTTTCTAACATTTAATCACAAATTCCTTTTAAATACTAAAATGAATAAAGTGAAGAATAATAAGGTGAAACCCAAGTATATTTATGGAAATGATATCGTGAAAGGTTAATGGGGCGATGAAATGTGGAGAATGATGAAGGGAAAGGTGGATGAGAACAGGCTGAATTGACTGACAAAGGTTCTCAAGTCACCCCTACATTAGCAGATTGCAGCTGGTACAAGGACATTATATTTTTTCTACAGAAATTGCAGCCTCCGGATGGTATGGAAAAAAACAAGGTGAGAGCCTTAAAAATTAAATCAATCAAATATTGCCTTGTTGATCAGGTTTTGTATTGGAAAGACCCATTAGGAGTGATTTTGAGATGCCTAGACCCACAAGAAGCCCAAAAGATTATGTTTGATTTTCATGACAGTTTATGTGGGGGGCATCATTTTTGGAGGACCACGGCATATAAGATTATTAGGGCTGGGTACTTATAGCCTAGTCTATTCATTAATGTTTGTGCTAAGATCAGAGCATGTGTTAAGTGTCAAAAATTATCTGGAAAGCAGCAGCTCAAGTCTTTGCCATTAAATCCTGTGGCAACTTCAGTACCCTTTCAGCAGTGGGGTGTTGGTCTCCGGTTTTGATCATGTTTTTGCCTATATTATATTCCAAAGACCTCCATTTATATACCCAGTACCACCCCTTTTGGCCTTGTTTTGACATAATTGACATCTCCCTACCATTCAATGGGGCTACTTAAGGTATCTTTATGTTTCAAGCTATTCTTATGCATTTTGATGCTTTAAATTGATATTGGAACTAATGTCGCTTGGGTTAGGTACCACCTCTATTTTTGGAACAGGACTGCCAGTACCAGGTACCAACTCGTACCCCATGGAGATACCAATGAAGCCGCTAAAGATCTGTGCGTTATGTTCAGAATGGGAGACAGAGAGGTTCACATGACAGATGGAGTTAGCGCTCACAGGATGATTGAAGGCATAATGATAAAACTAAGTCGTTAATTCTTCATCGTTCACACTTCGTGACACTACGTGTCACGAAGATGTGAAGTACGTTTTAAACTTGATTCCAAGCTATTTTCGGATCGGGGATCCGTTGTCTTTACGTATTTTGCTTTAGACTGTTATAAGGAGGAGATCACTCCTGAGAATGGGGTGGATTATGTTATGTCGTGAACACATGTTTCTGAATATAAAACTGTTGTTGCGTTATGTTACTCAACTGATATACGATTTGAGTATTTTCTTCTGAGTTAATAAAGCGTGAAGTTTACACCATGTTTGCATATAATGATATAGTCGGCTCTGGTTATTACTTACAGCGTTTGTGCCATTTGGTTGGGCCCGCCAAACCGGTTCAATGCGCTGTGTTACTCTGTCTTAGATTTAGTTCATTTCAGTGTTTTGGAACTTGCATACAGGATAGCTTAAAGTTTAAAGATTGACTAGTTCAGAATCGTGTTTAATCGTTCTTCAACAGAATCGTTTCCCGCATACTGTTATCTTTTACGTTGATGAATATCGAATGCATGACTGATGCCTATAGGGTTTGGAACATGAACTAAGTTTGATTAGTTTCTAGTTTTCAATTCAAACATGACTTAGAATCGGAATGAACTTTGCTTTGTTAGATAGTTAGTTACCCTGCTTAATTAGAACAGTTAGATTGCAGTTAAATCAAAGGAAGCTTTCGGTACCAGTAGGTAGGGTAGTACTCTGTTTTCCTGTAGACAGATTTAGATTCATTTTGATGCTCAGATTAAATGCATTTTTGAAAATACTCTTTTTGTCATGGTTTAAACAGAAATGGTGATGGTAGATGATTAAAAGTAATGGTGGAATAATCTTGTGAAATAACACTGCTGAATGGAAATAGAAGCACTAGCATTCAAACATAGGACTGTTTTCTGTTGATGACTTAAATAGGAAATGCTAAGTTTCAAGATAGTCATTAAGATTCAAGTTCTCAAAGTGAGTTTATGTTTTCTTTTAAAGATAGTCTTTAGATAGGAATTAGCTTACCCGCACATACAGTGTAGCAGCTCAAAGTTTACCAACCCTGGTTTGACAATTTAGTGTTTCAGGTCATTCAAATCTTCAATTTAGCAGCCTGACATTT
>SNQJ01S0090866.1:76138-96616 GCA_010110895.2 Picea sitchensis | reverse complement strand
ATGGCTGGTAATCCGATGATTTCTGTTTGTGTTCGACTCCAGAACATCTATTCACACAAATCAGACTTGTACCATGGGTGAAGCTTTGAAGCTATTGAAGACATGATTTCAGTTGATCTTTTTCAGGCCAGAACAAAAGCCAGGTTCAGGGTCCACCCTCAGATAATCTGTTGTTATACACAGGAAGTTTTTCTCAGAACGGTATTATTTGTTCAAATTCTTTTGCAGACTCCTGAATGTTCCATTAGTACCAGTCAGTACCAGCACAGAGTTCATCAGTTATAGGTTCATCAGAAAGACCAGAGAAACTACAATTTTCGTGCCCTTCAAATCCAGACTTAACTTCAAAAGACAATCCCATAGCAAGACTTGCATAACAATGGAGATAAGTAATTTAACTCAGGTGCGTTTAGTTCGTATTGATTTACTGTATTAATTTGCATACTAATAAGTTTGAACTAAGGGTGCCTTAATTACTCCATAACGTTTCATCATTTCCACAACTTGTACCTAATGAACTAAACCTCCATGACAATTCATATCATAAAAATGCACCATTACCAGAACTAAGCTCGATTTGACTCGGATATGATAACTCTACACCCTCGTACGACCTTCATCATTCTCCGACACCCTATCTATCTCCACAACAATTCAAATATTCTCATATGATTTTCTTCCCGACTACATTCTCCATCACATTCTCTCCCTTCGCTGCCCTCATCCAACCTTCGCTACCCTTCGATAGACTTCCCCTGTGATGCCAAGAAGAGCCATGGTAGAAAATCGCCACGAACCAGAAACATACGCAGACTTGGAATCCCTCTCGGAGTATGAGGTAACCAGAGATATTTTTAAGCAAGCAGGGTGGGAGCCATTTTTGAAGAAGTTCGATGGATATAACGATGCAATCACGCTCCAGTTTGCTTTGCAATTTGAGGGTGGGTCCGCCAAGGTGGGCGAACTCGAGTTTGAGGTCACGGAGGAGTTCATTGCAGAGGCAATTCAATTGCCCACCACAGGCCAGAGATGGACAAAGGGACAACCGGTTGATAAAAAGCTCTGTATGCAGCTGTTGAAGCCTCAGTACCGGGAAACACAGTGGTCCGAGGGAACATCGCGGTCTTGGCTGGAGCCACAGTGCGCTCAATTGTTAGTCTTCCTCCAGCGTTATCTCACGTGTGAGGGTCGATATACCATCATCTTCCCCTGCCATGCTCGACTCCTGTTACGCTTCACAGGTAATCTGTTGAACATACCCTTTTTCTTATTGAAAAGTTTAAAAAGGATGGCTGAACAGGTCCAAAAGGCTAACGAGTTTCGAGGGAGTTTATTTCACTTTGGTTTAGTTAAAATATTGATTAAATCTGCACTGTCGAAGAAGCAAGAAACTTGGGACCTATTCATTGTAAAAACCCTCACCTGTGCCCAGTCTAAAGATAGGAATGTGAAGCCTGTTCCCCCACACAAAAAGTTGAACTCCAAGAAAAAGAAGGTCAAAACCCTGACTAAAGACTATGTTGGGGACCCTGAGCCAGAACCTCCAATTGATGACGAAGTAGAAACCAATACTGGGACTAGGAAGGGCACCACACCTACAGAAGCAAACATTGAAATCTCGAGTTCTCCCCTCGCTACCGAGAACATAATTGATGTGGAGGAACTAGCTGAGTCGACTGATAAGACTAGGAGGAACCCGAAAAGAAAATGTAAAAGTGTATTGTCAGGAATGGACAAATCGGTGCCCAGTTACCCACCGCAAGAGAGATTGGAAAGTGTGGATGGTCACGAGGAGGCCCCAGAGCCCTCTGAGATGACCTGGAATTTATCCCAACTCATTCAAAAAAACCATAAAACAAATCGGCAGGCTACTACGCCCAAAGTAATTGTGCAGAATGAGTCCATTCAAGTACCAACCGGTACCCTTGTTCAGATGCAAAGAGAGTCCACTCCCGGACCTAGTCCAACTGACACCTATGAACAAAGCCCAAATGATTTCACTCCTGAACTCAGTCCAGATCATAATTTTGACCCAGTTGATACTTATGAACGTAGCCCAGATGAGTTCACTCCTGAACTCAGTCCAAATCATGATTCTGCTAGAGTTCATACCCCTGCTCAAAGCCCAGACAAGTTTACTCATGCATCTAGCCCTCAAGCACAGCCAGGACAAGATCAAACATTTGAAAGCCACTGCGAGATGTCCTCCAGTCGATCCTTGAAACCAATGGTGGCAAAACTAGAAAGCAAGAATAGCAGATTGAAGGAGAAGTTGCATGAGTACATTGTATTGGATAGACATATTAAAACTGAGAATGAACTTATGAAACTCAGGGTAACTCACCTCTTGTCCAAAGTTGAAAGGTTAAAGAAGAGGAATAAGGATATTTTCAAAAGGAACAGACAACTTTAGAGGATCGCCAGAAAGCATGTTATAATCAACAGAGTCCTCAAGAAAGAAAGCAGGAATTTGAAGAAACAGGAGAGGCTACAAATGTTGGTTGCAGCCGCTGCAACCCTCTTATTGCTACCAGTCTTTGACTTTTGTTGCCTGAGGACAGGCAAGAACTTCAGTGTGGGGGCATGTTGGTCTCCGGTTTTGATCATGTTTTTGCCTATATTATATTCCAAAGAACTCCATTAATATACCCAGTACCACCCCTTTTGGCCTTGTTTTGACATAATTGACATCTCCCTACCATTCAATGGGGCTACTTAAGGTATCTTTATGTTTCAAGCTATTCTTATGTATTTTGATGCTTTAAATTGATATTGGAACTAATGTCGCTTGGGTTAGGTACCACCTCTATTTTTGGAACAGGACTGCCAGTACCAGGCACCGACTCGTACCCCGTGGAGATACCAATGAAGCCGCTAAAGATCTGTGCGTTATGTTCAGAATGGGAGACAGAGAGGTTCACATGACAGATGGAGTTAGCGCTCACAGGATGATTGAAGGCATAATGATAAAACTGAGTCGTTAATTATTCATCATTCACACTTCATGACACTACGTGTCACGAAGATGTGAAGTACATTTTAAACTTGATTCCAAGCTATTTTCGGATCGGGGATCCATTGTCTTTACGTNGTCATGAACACATGTTTCTGAATATAAAATTGTTGTTGCGTTATGTTACTCAACTGATATACGATTTGAGTATTTTCTTCTGAGTTAATAAAGCGTGAATTTTACACCATGTTTGCATAGAATCATATAGTCGGCTCTGGTTATTACTTACAGTGTTTGTGCCATTTGGTTGGGCCCTCCAAACCGGTTCAATGCGCTGTGTTACTCTGTCTTAGATTTAGTTCATTTCAGTGTTTTGGAACTTGCATATAGGATAGCTTAAAGTTTAAAGATTGACTGGTTCAGAATCGTGTTTAATCGTTCTTCAACAGAATCGTTTCCCGCATACTGTTATCTTTTACGTTGATGAATATTGAATGCATGACTGATGCCTGTAGGGTTTGGAACATGAACTAAGTTTTATTAGTTTCTAGTTTTCAATTCGAACATGACTTAGAATCGGAATGAACTTTGCTTTGTTAGATAGTTAGTTACCCTTCTTAATTAGAACAGTTAGATTGCAGTTAAATCAAAGGAAGCTTCCGGTACCAGTAGGTAGGGTAGTACTCTATTTTCCTGTAGACAGATTTAGATTCATTTTGATGCTCAGATTAAATGCATTTATGAAAATACTCTTTTTGTCATGGCTTAAACAGAAATGGTGATGGTAGATGATTAAAAGTAATGGTGGAATAATCTTGTGAAATAACACTGCTGAATGGAAATAGAAGCACCAGCATTCAAACATAGGACTGTTTTTTGTTGATGACTTAAATAGGAAATGCTAAGTTTCAAGATAGTCATTAAGATTCAAGTTCTCAAAGTGAGTTTATGTTTTCTTTTAAAGATAGTATTTAGATAGGAATTAGCTTACCCGCACATACAGTGTAGCATCTCAAAGTTTACCAACCCTGTTTTGACAATTTAGTGTTTCAGGTCATTCAAATCTTCAATTTAGCAGCCTGACATGGGGCCTAGATTTTATTGGGGAAATTCATCCTACTTTTAGTGGTCAACATAGATGGATCTTGACTGCCACAGATTACTTTACTAAGTGGATAGAGGCTATCCCTACAAGGAATGCTTCCCACAAAGTGATCATTGGTTTCCTTGAAGACATTATGGCGAGGTTTGGTTGTCTTAATAGAATTGTCACCGATAATGATGCATCATTCAAGGTTGAACCATTGATTCAGTTCTGTGAACAGTTCGGGATCACATTGGTTCACTCTACCCCTTACTACCCCCAATGGAATGGGCTTGCAGAGTCCTCTAACAAAATCCTTATAAAGATCATCAAAAGGTTGTTAGAGGACAACAAAAAAGCATTGTATTCAAAGCTTAAGTTTTGTTTGTGGGATGACAGAGTGACAACAAATAAATCCCTTGGTTTTTCTCCTTTCCAGCTTGTGTATGGATTTGAGGCCATTTTTCCTTCTTAGATCGCCTTGCCTGTGGAAAAATTATTCCAATATTACCAAGGAGAGCTGGATGATATGATCAGAAGTATACAATAGCTGGTTGAAGTGCAGCAGGCTCAGGAGCAGCTTCTGGATAAAGCACATGACCATCCATAGAAGATCAAGCAGGCTTTCGACAAGAAAGTGAATAAAGAGGATTTTCAACTGGGCAATCTGGTGCTCAGGTTGGATGCACCAAACTAATATAAAGGAAAGCATGGTAAATTTTAAGCTCTATGGATTGGTACCTTCAAAATTTCTGAGGTATTCTCTAATAACACTTTCAAGTTGCAGAATATGGAGGATGAAGAATTTTTTGGTGGCCCTGTCAATGGGCATTTTCTGAAAAAGTACTTTGTTTGAGTCATGAGTGGCTTTCATACCATTGTAAATATCATATTTCTTTTATTTTTGTTTTAATAAATGACCCCATAGATCTAGGATAAGGCACTGAATCTATTCATTCTTTGCAGCCCGCAGGGGGCATGCCATCCCCTGTGGAGCTAATGTTATCACACTAAATTGCCTTGGGTCTTTATCCCTTAGTTTCATATTTTCCTAAACCTTTCGATTTTGATTTTTCGATTTAACCTTTAAAAAGTGTGTTTTTCTTAGGTCCCCTTGATAAATAAAGTGTTGAGTCATGACTAATGTTTTGATCCTCATACAAATTTTGGACTTAGGACCATTTTGTTCATGACTTATCTTTGATTCCCTTCATGAATTTTCACTAGGATCAACTCACACCATGAACAGCTTGATTTGACATGCCATTTTCCTCACTCATGCCCTCATAGCCTTTCCTTGTTGTCCTTTTTCTTACTGTCCAATCATTTTTTGAAGCAAAGCACTGCCAATTCATCAGAAATTTCTTTAGCGCATTTCCTGTCCATCATATTCTACCACGTTTTATGATTACAACGTTGATGTCATCTCTTCCTTGTTTTCAGCGCCAGGAGTTGGTTAAAATATGCTTTCAAGATCTCATATTTATGAGCTCTGATAACGGTTTGTGATTTTTGAAAAACTCAAGTTGTTGCGCTGCGCAAACTCCCAGTTCTGACCTGTCAGCAACAATGCTACTAGATCTGATGTTGAGGTGGATTTGGAGGTCGAGATGCTCGTGACTTCTTCCTGAGATCTTGTTGGGGCTTCAAACTACTTTTATTCCACAGGTATTTCGTGTTTTCCTCCTCTGCACATAAATTTCAAGGAGAGTTAGCGCTCAAAATTTTGGTTATCGGGCCTGCATAGTTGGAGGAGATCTTTCCTCATGCCATCCTCTCAGTTTTTTCTCTCCTTTCAAACCTGTAAATCTCATTACCTGCATATCGATTTTGATACATCTACCCATCATTACCACTGAGCTTGCAGATACAAACTTATCCTATCTTCTGCATGCACGATGTGCTATCTAGAAACCCTACTCAAACTACATTGTTTCTCCCCTACCTCCTCTGACAGTTGAATTGAGAATTTCTAACCCAGTTTCAAAGGCCATTACAACATATCCTTTCATTTTCTCAGTGTTCATACCTACACACATTTAAGGGAGGGATTTCTACAACCATTTTTAGCTAGCTAGAAACCAATCTGATCTAAGGGAAATTCTTGTAAAGGTGCAACCTTGTCCATTTGAGCTTTGACTTTTAAATCTTCCTGGTTATTACCTCTCCATAGCCTTAAAAGATCCTATCCTAAACTATGGAGACTCCTCATATGAAGAAGTCACACAAGGGAGGTAAGGTAGTGAGAACCAAGCCTGTGGATATGCATCTATTTGAGATAGAGCCCATGGCCAGAGAAGTTTTTCGAAGGGTGGGATGCCTCTCTTTCTGCCAGAATATGCAAAGAGGTCATCCTGAGGTGACAGGGCAGTTTTCCTTACATTTTGATGGCCTGAATACCAAGGTAGGGGACCTAGAATTTGAGGTGTATGAGGCCTCTATTTCAGCTACTACAGGAATCCCTATCACAGGTGAGAAATGGTTTAAAGCCATGGCCTTAACTGCAGCCTATGCCAAATATTTCCTTAAGCCTGAACATCAAGATGATAATATGACTAAAGGTGTGCCAAGGAATCATCTGATTGAGAAATTCGACATAATATTGAGGATCATTCAGAGGTACTTTACATGTGAAGGGAGGTTCAATACATTGTACCAGTATCATATAAGGCTTCTGCTGCATTTAACTGGAAAAATTGAAATGAACATTCCCTACTATTTGCTAAGGAGCATAAGCAAGATGTCAGACAGGTTCAATCCAAATCTAAGGCTATGGATACTAGCCTATTTCACTCTGGATTGATTAGAATGTCAGTTTTTGAAGAGCTGAGTAAGAAGGATATCTCATGGGAACATTTCATCATTGCTTCTCACTTTAAGTTTGATATAGCAGCTACTCCTTAGTCATATATAGCAAGCCCTTTACCATCCACCAGTGCTTCTAAAGCAAGTACTACCAAAAAGAGAAAGAGAAGAGTTCCTGTTCAAGATCAAGAGGACATAAAGGAGGTTGTAGGAACTGAGGAGGAGGCTTATAATTCTCTATAGAGATACCTTTCACCCCCTCCTCCACCAAAGTTAGAAGAAGCCCCTTCTAGTACTAAAACTACAACAAAGAAGGGGAAGAAGATACTCTTCTCCTCATCTCCTTCAGCAACTAGTACCAAGGTCATAAAGCCTTTCATGAGATCATCAGCTCCTAAGGAGGTTGTTGAAGAACATGTCCTACCAAAATTATCTATCCTACAGAAGAAGAAAGACAAGGTCCAAAGAATTGGAAAGCCTATAGAGAAGAATGAAGAAACCCCTGTATAGAAGAAGAAAGATAAAGGCAAAGGCATCAAGAAGCCTGATGAGATAGGAAAGGTAATTCCTATGCAACAGGAAGAGGAAACCATGAAAAAGTCTGTTGGGACTGTTCACATCACTACTCCACCGGGCATCCATACATTCAAAAGATTAATCAGGAAACTCATGGATGCTAGGAAGGAGTTGGCTCATTTGAAAGCAGAAGCCAAGTCTGACAGGGTTAATATGAAAGAACTCATGGATGGATACAACCACACTATTGACCTAGCAGGGTTTGCAGCAATAAAGGCCCAGCCTCTCCATAGGAAGCTCAAAAACCTTTATAGGCAGAACAAATACTTTTAGTCTCAGAACAGAAGGCTCAAAGTAGAGTTGCAACATTTCCAGGATGAAGTGGCTCAAAGTAACTTGTAGGTATTGGTTGAAGCTACTATTGAAAAGGAGAAACCAATAGCCAAGGAGAGCATAGATCCATTGAAGAAGCCTGCCACTACTAAAGGGAAGAAGCCGGTTGTGCCAAAGGAAGGTCCTCCTTCTCCAAGAAGGAGTGTCAGGTTAATGAAGTAGCTAGTGAAAGGTGATCTCCATTTTTGAAGATGGTCCCTTTTTGCAACGATAAACAATTGATGAAACACTACCTCTGCCACCTATACAGGCTTCTAATACTTACTGTTCATAGTTTTGGGTTTTCACAAAGAATTAATCCCTTAGGCAGTAATAGTGCAGACATTCCGTAGCGCTATCATGCTACAGAATAGTCTATTTTTGATGTTCCACCAATTTTCTACCTACAATGTTGACAAATCGCAAAAGACTAAAGGCACTGCTAATATCGGAGATTGCTACCCATTCTGCACATGTTCAAGTGAAGGTGTTGTGAATTATGATGGCACTACCTAAAGTTTGATAGGATACACAGGTGGGCACTACCGAATTTCTGGCAGAGATAGAATCCTACACAAAGACACACCAGAATGGTGCTACCGAAATTCGCTACCGAAATTCTGGCAGAGACGGAAGTTTGCATATAGGATATGAAGGTTTTCCACTACCTATTTTCTACTTGTCTAGTTTTTAGTTTGCACTACAGAATCACAAGAAATTGGCCGAAGGTGCTACAAAGTGCGCTACTCAGAGCGCTACCAAAAGGTGCTACCAACAGATACCAAGAATCAAGGGAAGTCGAGCTAGCATCTTTATGAATAGCTGATGATGGAGAGGATTGCAGAAACAACAGTTGACAGCATGATGACAACCACATGCCCTTGAAGGACACTTGGCGAACAAGAAGTTGCACGCCAAAGAGAGATCAAGTTAGTTCAAAGATTGGTTGGATCAGTCACCAACATTTTCCCATTTTATAGCATAGGTTGTTGATTAGGTTGTTATATGGAATAACTTCTCAGAGATTTTCATGGGAATAAGGCCAAATCGCACCTCCAGCTGTTGCCTCCTTTTTGTTATAAATAGATAGATGAAATGCTTTAGTAGGTTCGAATGTTTGAGCTAGGCTCCCTTATAATGTAATATTTTGATGAAGTTACTGTGAACTGGTTATGTACTTGATTTAAGACATCTTGGTTAATAGAAATCAACTTCTTATTCCAGCTTATTTGCTTCTGATGCTAAAGTATTGTTCATGCTCTGAATGATTCACATGAATATTTGTGGTGATATTATGATGTATGTTTTATTATAATATTATTATGATGTTTCTTTAGTGTCCTTAAAGTTTGAACTCAAAAAGATCTTGTGTTAAGGGTTTTTATTCCTTAGGTTGTCTACAGACCTGATGTTTACAACAACCTCTACAGTCCTCTCATTGAAGTCTTCCCTCTGTTCACATTTACTGCCACTTACTGATTGAAGTTAGCCAAGACCTTGATTGCTCGTGCATGCTAGCCCTGATTTTTGAGTTGGAACATTATTGTCTTGAGTCTTATCCATTTGACCCCTCAAAAAATATTTTACATTTACATATAACCTGATGGGTACTAGGCTTACCTTCCATGAAATCTGAAGGTGATTCCTAGTGCTAACAGGATGAACATGCTCAAACATATTTTGATGACTTAAAAGTCACCTTATCCAATTCCCCTTTGATTATTCCCCCAGACTATGATCGCAACTACATCCTCTACTTGTCAGCCTCATTCATTTTAGTAGCAGGAGTTCTCATCCAATTAGGGGATAATGGGCATGAGAATGTCATTTACTACATCAGTAAAAATCTTTCAGGTCCACCCTTGAAATGTAATCATGATTAGCATCTCACCCTCGCAGTTGTCCTCGCAGTCAAAAAACTACGTCACTATATCCTTCTTAGAACTACCAATGTCATATCAGATTCCAACCCCATGCAGTACTTGCTCATTCGATGACAAATTAATGGAAAATTTGCCCAATGGATCATTATCCTCCAAGAATACGACCTAGATTTCTCAACTCCCAAAAGGAAGAAAGCACTCATCCTTTCCAACATTACGGATTTTCCCTCAGACGCTGAAGCTTCCCCTATCAATACAGATTTTCCTGACGAACACCTCTTCTTCATCCCCTTTGATGACCCCTAGTATGGTGACCTTCTCATCTACCTTTGGAAATACAAGTTTGGGTCTCATCTCTCTTGAGATGATCATCAATGCATTAGCCATCAGGCCCCTCAATACCTACTCATTGGAGACACCTTATATCGAAGTGGGGTCGACACCATTCTTCGTCGATGTTTGACCATCAACGAAGCTGGTAGAGTCTTGAATGATTGCCACATCAGCGCTTACGGTGATCACCTCTCGGGTATGTCCACCACCCATAAAATCATTCAAGAAGGGTACTTATAGCCCACTTTGTTTCATGACTGCATCCACACCGTCAAACGATGCGACAAATTCCATCTCTATGCAAACAAAGCATGAGCACCACTAGCTCTTCTACATCCAGTTATCACCGCCAACCCCTTCTGTAAATGGGGCATAGACTTCGTGACTTGCAATCCTCCATCTAGTAATGGACACAAATACATTGTCGTGGCAATCGATTACTTTACCAAATAGGCCGAATCCATGCCCACCTTCAACAATACCGCTGACATAGCATCGCATTTTTCCTTCAACCACGTCATTACCCACTTTGGAGTCCCACTATAGTTAGTGTCTGATAATGGTAAACACTTTGAGAATGAGATCTTCATGGAACTCTCCTCAAAATTAGGCTTCTCCCATGAGTTTTCCTCACCATGCTCCAATGTATTGTCAACCAACATAAGACCAACTAACATCATACGTTGTTTTCCATGTTATGGGATTATCACACAGTAGTCAAAACTACCACCGACTTTACACCATTCCACCTCGTCCATGGGATCGAAGCCACCCTTCCTATAGAGTGTGAAATCCCCACATTACGCACTGCCATCGAGTTATTACCTGACACTACTCCAATGGAGCAATGCTTGTTGATCTTAGAATCACTGGATGAAGATCATCGATACTCATTACAAAACAACGAGGCAGATAAAAAATGGTCCAAAGCCACCTTCAACCGCCATGTCAACCTTTGTTCATTCAACGAAGGGAATCTCATCTTAGCCTACGATATCACTCATGATACCCTTGGCCATGAGAAATTCAAGTCCTTATGGCATGGACCCTACATCATCCAACACCACCTCACTAAGGGGGCATACATACTAGCCTCTCTAGAAGGCTACCCTCTCAAAGAACCCATCAACAGATTGTACTTGAAGAAATTTTATGCCTGAGCGTAGCCATTCTACCTTAGGATTTTTCTTTGTACACATTTGTAGAGTTTTTAGTCTTGTTTTTCACCACCACTCCTCATGTCTGATATACCATACATGTTATTGACATATACCTCATTCATCAGCCTACCACATCAGTTACGCTGACGGTGCTAGCCGTTGGACACAAAATCTCGCTTCGACCGCTTGGGCCCTCTATACCCCCTCACATGTATTGCTCCATGCCAACAGTGTATGTTTGGGCTTGGCTACTAACAACCAAGATGAATACGTCATCGTCATTGGTATCCCCGTTGAGGCCAGTCACCGCCACATTCGTTACCTTAGCATTCTCCTAGATTCCCAACTCATCGTCCTGCAGCTCAACAATGTATATCACGTTCACGATCCTTGCCTTTTTCACAAATACCTGCAAGTTAGACTCTTATCTCGCAACTTTGATTCAATCACATTTACACAGATTCCAAGACAATTTAATCAAATAGAAGATAATATGGCTAACTTAGTGTTAGATTGGCATTTATCACATCAAAACATCATCACATATACATAAGCATCATACATCTATCACAACATATATATTTGACATCATAACTCATAAAAAAACATAAACACATGTAGACATGAAAAGATCCAATGATATGTATCCATATATATATATATATATATATATATATCCTCCAAAATGTCATCAATGTTTACAAAATACAAATATACATCGCCCATAGGCCAGCGAGTCCCCTCACCCCTATAGGTACAAAATGGGCACCCACTACCCTATACAAAATGGGCTTGCAAACCTATACAAATACAAAAACCAGAACTCATGGTGCCCCCAGAGCTCCCCCCCCAGGTCCTCTATCAGCTAGAGGTACCCCACTAGCTGGGGGCCCTCTAGGTCCAAGGGGAAACCGACCAGTCATCGTTGCCCCCCACTATAGTTGCTCGGTGGATCAAGGTCTGCCACTTTATCAATACACCCACATAATTCTCCAGGACCCTCTCATCCTAGATGTGGTCCCACATACCCTCTGACACACCTTGTAGAACCTCCTCGAACCATCGACAAAGGTCCTCCATCCCCCCTTCGGCCTCTTCACACAGCTCATGCGCTGGTCCAGTACCAGGGTGATCTATTCTATGCCTATGGCATGCCTTCAGCTCATGTGTTGGCCCAACATCAACATCATCTCGCCTACGCCGCTGTCCTACCCGTGGCTCTATCCATGGCGATCATGCTAGCCCCTGGCAAGATGACTCTCTGACCATCTCTGCCTCGGGGCCCCAAATATGCAAAAAAACACCAAAGGTAGAGTTAGTATCCATATATACATATATCATCATATGCTACACTATCAAAATCACAAAACATAAATACACAAACATACCTCTTTGGTCCCAGTCCTTCCCAGGAGGCATCCCCATGTCTGGGTTGTGTCGGTAGGCTATCCCACCATATGGATACTGTAGTATCACCTGTGGCATATGACGCCACACATGTGCCACAGTGGCCATAAAGTAGTGGCCACCCTCTCCCCCCCTCATGACACGCTAGAACCTGGTCCCACCGCGTCAATCGTGACTCTTATGGCCCTGAACGTGCCAGCAAAAACCTTGAGCACAACAAGGGAACCCTCTCCAGAAACCAGGCCACCAGGATGGACCCAAATGCAAAATCACCAGAGTCGGTGGTCCGACACCGATGAATCTGCCCCATCATCTTGTAGTGCAACATCAAACCCCAGGAAAAAATTCTCCATCCAAGACCCTCTCTACAATCCTCATCTAACCTCCCGTGATCTGTCGAGTCACTAAGGATCCATAGGTCCTCACTACCATGGAAGCAATGCACTGAGGCAAGAGCTCATCCATCACCTCGATATGGACAACGAAACTTGACATCGGGTTTAGTCTCGAACAGTAGCGTCGTGCCATGTCCACCAATATCACATCCCCTGGCAGTTGGGGCTCAACAAGAAGGGCCATCCCCCAGAAGGGGAGCCCCATAAGAAAGAATACATCCTCCACAGTTGAGAGTGTCAGCTATTGTCCCCTAAAAATGAAGCACTACAGATCAGTGCTCCACATGGATATCAGATACTAAAGAAGGAACTCCTACGACCATATCAAAGGGCACTTGAAGAACTTGAGCAACCCGCAGGTTGCCAAGTGTCTCTGAATGCCTGGTTTATCTCTCACTGGTTCTCAGAGTTGCTCCTAGTCTTGTTCCCTCTAGTGACTAGCATAGTGCTCTCTCGTCGTCACAAGATGATCACCTTCATCCACACAAACACACTTGGTTATCCCTCATCATTCATCAAAAATATTAAAAAATTCAAAATTTTAAACCCCTTAGCCTTGCCTCCAATGCATAGATTTCACCCATACAGATGCGCATATGTGCATGCCTATTCTTTGCACAACTACTCACTGATGCGCAACTTTATGAGAAATAGCTACGCATAGTGCGAAACTGTCATCTTAATAGGCATGCATCTCACACGTGCTTGCATTTCCCTCTCCCGTGCCCACATGCGTGACTATGTCAAGCACAACCAAACACTATGCGTGAGAGAAGGAATTATACCCGCACATCTACGTGCGGATATTTTTCCTTCTCTCGGGAACTTGTGGGCACCTACCTAAAACTACCTGTGTACGACCATCCATACACCCCCTACCTCAAGTCTATCAAATTCACATTATGCAAGATGATGAGACCACTAACCTGGCTCTTGCAACTCCTGGATCAGTCAACTCAAGCTCCTGTAATCTCCAAATATCCTCAGAATGTTCTTGTCAAATCACTATAGAAGCGGGTACAAATGAGGTGGCATTGTGGGCCCACCATCCAGATATAGTCCCTTTTTACAAACTTCCACACCCAGTTACAGGAGCCCAGAGCCTCCATTTTCTGATTCGTTCTCAACCACGGGATCCTAGTCCCGCCATATACATAGTCACATTCCCCGGGTCATCATCTGAACTTGTCCCCAGGGAAGCATTTTTCTCACATCATGTTTAGGTACGCGTGGTCATGTTCAATTTTTATCAAATAGTTGTCATATGCTCTTTATCATCAGATATTGTTCACGTCGAGTATTTTGTTTTCATGTGTGCAGGTACCTATTCATCAACATGACATAGCCCTTTCATGTATATGTTCGACACTAGCATGTAATTATTCCCTTTGTAAATCAATTTCATCTCCCAGCCAGACCCTATGACGTTTACCTTTAGGGTCCTTACACCCGGCTCTGTAGTACCTTCACCTCCATGGCATTTTGGTATTGTCACCTGGTAGCACTCTCCCCCACATTGGTTGTCCCATTTACAGTTCCCCTTGGCCACTTGACACTCATGTTGTTTTCACCCTCTAGGGATGGGAGTCTCGATAGTTTTATGCACTACCGAGAATGAACCCCATACTTCTTCTCCTCATTTTTCTATCTTTCCCAATGGAATCCTAGGTCATATCATCTCGGTTCTACTAACTGCACCTCCGCAGTATCATTAACCCTCCATCTCATCCACCATAAATTTTCCCATATGCAGATTGTCCTCCATTCATCTACCTCATATAGAAACCCGCCCATGGGGCTGCCACCCCCCACTAGTTCTCTTTCGTAACTTGCACCCTCATAGGCCAAACCATTGTTCATTGGGGCACCCATTTCTGTATCTATACACTCAACCCAAATTATTCTTTATTTTATTTGGTAACTATAAAAATCCTTTGTTTCCAACATTTACTTAGCTTTTTGTCATCGCCCTTGATGACCTTCTTTTCCTGACAAAGCAACCCATGTCTCCCTTGGTTGGGGAATCCACTCTCTTTTTCCATTCCGACATCGTTCACAAACCCCGAGTATTCCCAAGCCCATGTACCCATGATCTGTCCACTTTGTTAAAGCCTCTGGCACAATTTAACCCCATATTTAGTCGTCCCCCTAACACAAGATAAAGTTTTATGGTTGTTGCCAATCATCCTTCAAAATACCCCAACCAAGGGCAGTCTTGAGTCTCACCACATCTTGACTTCGTCCATGTTACCTATCCATACCTGATATCATCTCAGTGGATTTCACAAAACCCTTTGCTTCTTGGAGTCACATCTCCCTTTATGTCGACATCAACATAGTTTCCAGAAGGGTGACAGTATCTTGACTCTCATTACCTTTACAATGAGGAGCCTCGGATGACATAGAGAGAATCATCATTTCTCTTTGATTCCGTTGACCCCCATAACATTCGACTTCCACAAACTCTCATGTTACGGTGGGTCTTACTATGTGACTATTGCAGTTGTTTCATACCAGTCGAAGACCTCTGAATTTGTTAGGCCATCCATGCCTACGAGTCATCGACACTTCTTACAAGCGTCCTTTCCTCACTTCAGAGTATGTTCACCATTCAGAACTATCCTCTACCATTATCAACCACCCCAGTGGGCGCTACAGTTATCTACACCAACATACATATTCAGTTACCGTCTCACACTTTGGTTACATGACACGAGCATGGGGCATGCCTACCTCATTTGTATATATATTTTCTTTTTATCCCTAGAGAAAGGTTTGGGTCACACAGTTTCCCCTCTCCCTCCGATGGATCACTCTTCCAGTTCCTCTCAACACTCTTCATTCCAATGGCACTCTCAGTAAAAGAAACATTGATGTATTTGAGCTATACGTATGCTCATAACCTCATACATCAAGGGGCATCTGTTATCACTGAAATTTCATCTGCAACATTGCACACAAATGGTTACATAAATACAGCAATGCCAACATCAATTAGTTCACCTACAACATTAAAATGCATTTCAAAAGGCAAAAACTATACAATTGGGCAAAAATTGACATGCGCCAATTCACTAAAGGAAGCGTGTGCACAGTGCGTGGGACAACAAATCCCTCAGAGCGCATAATGCACCAAATGCATGACTGTGTATGAGAAAATAAAAACACTCCTGTAAACGACACATTTATGGTTCTTGTCGGCCCCTCAACCACTTATGGACCAGCTCCCAACCTGATTTGACCTCTAGATCTTAGTGAAATCCGAATGGGGGGTTGGTCAAGGACCAAAGGGTTCCCTAAAAGGCCCCTTGTTCACACCAAGAACCAATTATATTTTTCCTTGAAGAAATGATATAAATGAAATCCATGGGTGCACTGAGAAATTGAGATCTTCATAGTATTGTTATGATGTCTCAATTCTCCCTTGAGAACCCTCTTTTCTCTTTGGAGCATTCAAGCATCATTGTAATAGGCCATTCCACTCACCTCTTGAGGGAATAGGCATTGATTTTCTTAACCACTTGCCATTTTTCTTCCATTGTATGAAGAGCTCTCCATTAGGGAACTCAAGATCCCTCCCAAGGAGAAAGAGGGGACTCATAAGTCCTCATTTTTCTCTACGATGGTTTTGCCTATCAATATAGTTATCCATTGGTAGAATCATCATGCTTATTGGTTGATTTCTTATGGTTCTAAGTTTCTAATGCATTTTAACTTTCATTCCTTAGTTGTTTTAATTTGTTTCTTTGTTTATTATATGTATTTAGTTTGTTTAATTTACTCAGTCATTGTTTTCTTGTCTAGCAGGCTCATCTAGACTTGTAGATGTCATTCTTTTTCTCACCCAAGTAATGAAAAGGACACAACAGATTGGAAACCAAATCTTGGTGAAAGTGTCAAAACACTATGATAACCCAATTTCAAGCAAACATGTTATGAAACCACTTTGTGTAAGTCCAGCTAAGCATGTAAACAATATTGAATGATTAGAAAGAAAATAGACTCAAATGTCACAACCATTATGCATGTAAAGAAAATGCAATGAAACAACTAGCTTTCATGACACAACAAGATCATCGCCGAAATCATGATCATTAAGAAACACACATTTAATGATTCCTCACTTCTCATTCAAAAGATGAATGTAATAATACAAGTCATGGCTTCAATCCAAATAATATATCATGAATTCATCACCCCATGAAAAACAACCAAAAGGAATCACTAATGAAAGCACTCAAAAACTAAAGAAAATGAAAAAGACTAAAATAACCAAAAACAAATTGAGTCATCTAACCAAAAAACTATCTATTCAAAATCAAGAGACAAGCAAATGCAATAATTTCAAAATTTAATGGAGGGCCCTTTATTTTTGCTAAAAATTAAGGGGAGTTGATGAAGGCTCAAAAAATGGAAACTAACTAAGCCAACCAATTATCTTTGTTATTAATATAATGGGGCTTAAGTTTACTAAAAATCATATGATAAGTTTCAGAAAATATTTAAACATTGTAATAACCTGTGGGTCCCATATAAGACAAATTTAATAGTATAAATCCAAAAATTTCGAGTAGTTAATATATATTCTATCTTTAAAGAATGAATCATTAAAATGGGTAATTTAATTTATACTATACTCACACTATTTAATAGACAATGTACAACTATGAAGTTTTATGATAAGTAGATACCTATATAAGTATATACATTATCTCTTTTTCCTGCCATTGATTCACTGCTCTCAAGTGTCCATATCCCCGTCAAAGATGTCTCGTCACCATACAAGATTAGCCCCACTGCTAGTGAGTATCCATAGCCCCAATGAGTTTACTTGTACTTCCCACACTTTAGAGTTCTTTCAACTTCCTTATTTCATCCCTTTTTATTTGTTTGAAATAATTGCTTATGAAATTGGGTAAAATAAGTGGGGTGGTATAAAAGATAATCTTAGTTTAAAGAATAGATTTCATACTTAAAAAAAAAATAAAAAAATTGACCCCAAATGTTTCCTTTAAACTATAAATGTAGAAGATCACTTTAATGTGGTGGGATGACTAGGATTCAAAGAAAAGCTAAATATAGACGCTTTCCTCTACTTAAAGAGTATCATCATAATTTAAAATAAGTCTTGGTGTTCTACCATGGTCACTAATCAATGTCATAGATATGAAACTTGATGTAGATGTTTTTAGATAAAGAAACCCCATTTCTGATAATAAAAAAACAAACATCACAATGTGCACCTTAGAAACAGTTTCCCCGAAAAAAGAATAAAATCTCTCAATTTTTCAAAGAAACTTAAGAACTAGGAAGAAATTTAATATAAAAAAATCAAATGAAAATATAAAAGCAATAATAGAAAAAACAAATATGTACACTATCCTAAAATAATCAAATTCCAAAAAACTATGTGAAGTTAAACAACTAGTGTAACCAAAATTAGGTCTGAAGCATACTAACATCTCAAAACTCGTATCAAATAAACATGTCTGAACTAAGATATGATATTTTGAGTTAATTAGACCTCTTCTATTAAGACACAAACAAAAATAGAAAACAAAAAATGGAAATTTCTTAGTAATAAAAATGAAAAATGAATCCTAAACTAATTGTATTGTTATGACATCAATATTCAAATGATGAGAAGCTCATCAATTAGATTCAAATTTTATTTCATTTTTCTCTTAGATAATTCCCCCTTCACAATATTTGCAAAAGACCAATTGCACTAAAAATTTCAAAACCATGTCCTTATATAATGTCAGTTGATCATCAGAAGGCTAATATGGGACTAAAAAATAAATTTTTTAACCAATGTTAATGTGAGAAAGACGATTGAAAACCAAGAGAGATAAAGGGTAAGGAAAATATTCCCTGAATGAATCTTGATGATGATTCATCTTCAACTTGACATTTTCATAACTACATTATTTAAACAAAAGAGAGACAATCTAGCTATAAAAGAAGAAAACATAACAAAGCTAACTAATCTACTTCTAAACCTATTCTATGCTACATTGGTTATCAAAAACTATGTGCAATCATATTGTTAATGCAATCATCCAAGTAATTATGAACCTGCAATCACATGTTCATTGAAAATAAGAAATGAACAATAGAGTATTCTTTTGTGAAATATAGAAATAATTAAAAAATCTATATTCAGTATATGTAAGATGATTCCTTTAAAATTGACCTAGAACCTTTTCACCTAAAAATCCTCCAGCCACATTCCAATTTTATCATAATTTTCAAAGTTAATATTATGGAATGGATGAAAAGAATTTATAGGAGAAGAAAATATATGATATAAATCATAACTGAAAGTGTTCAAATTTTTACCTTGAATGCATGCCTCATTGTTATATAGATGCCATTTGACTGTGAAAATTCAATAAGGTAATGAGGATCTACCATAAAAATTGATCGAGGCTAGAATTCCTCATTACCTTGTAGTTGATGTTTTAACTTACTAGGAGTTCTTGCAGAAGGATCATGATAGTCGAATTATACGACATTAAAATGATCCACCCATACAGGAAAAGTATCATTAAAACTAATGGTGTCAAACAAATTTTCATGACAACAATAAGGCCTTTCATCTTCCACGTCCATGATAATGAAAGAATATGGAAAATACTGTTCGATTACTAAGAGGGGGGGTGAATCGGAAATAGATAAATGTAATCCTTTTTAACCATAAAATGCAAGTGTTATATCAATGTAGAATTATCATCCAATAGTTGTAGAGTAAATAAACAATGAAAAAATGAGTAATCATACACATACACAGTACACCAGTGTTTTTACATGGAAACCCAAAGAAGGAGAAAACAACAAAATTATTTTTCGTCTCTAAGAAATACATTCATTGGAAGCACCAACTTCCTTTGTTTTCCAGCTGCAACTGGAAGGAGGCTCCAACCCCCTAGTTTCTTAGGCTACAACCTGAGGGAAGCTCCAACTCCCCAATTCTGTCTCTACTACTAGAAGGAGGCTACAACCCCCTATGTTCTCTGGCTACAACATGAAGGTGGCTACAACCACCTGTCCTTGCCCCGTCCAACCGCCCTGAAATATAAGTAGAATGATGGAACCACTGTCACACTATCACTGTGAGATATACTGCTGCAAACCTGTACCAATCAACCTGCACTAAACAACCTGTAAGAATATGTACCAATAAAATTTTCCAACATGTTACATACATCAACCTATACTTCAACTTGTACCATAAACAAGTGCATCAACCATGAACCAAACCTGTACAAATATGTCACAATAACCTGTCCAAACAACCTGTCTCATCAATCTTATCAACCAAATCATATCTACTCACCAATATCAATCACCAAGACAACTCTCAATCATATGCACAATATCACTGAGATGTGCATCAACCAAGCATAACAAAACAACTCATAATCATCACCAAGATCAATATGTGTTTCTAATAATATACCAAGACAAGTATGCTACATCATCCATAAACTATGTGTCAACAATACTACTAACAAGTGCCTCCAACCATGTACCAAGTATGTACCAATCATGCATCAACTACTCATCA
>SNQJ01S0090866.1:47258-61131 GCA_010110895.2 Picea sitchensis | reverse complement strand
TATACACCTCATGTATGTGCCAAATCATCAACTACTTGTCTCAACCATTTACCCAACATGTACCTCAACCATATACCAAATAGATATACCAATATAACCATCAAAATTTCTCTAGAAATACATCACACTATCCATAACCAAATACCATAAACCATTACATCAAACTATGTGCCACAACCTCACTGTTATACAACCTCTATCTGTAACATACCTCAACCAAAATCCCTCATCAATTTCATCATCCAAATCTGATTTGTAACTCTGTAATAGACCTGGTATATATGATCACATACCTGAAAACCTTCCTTAACTTTAACAACAAGAGACTAGCATTTTATCAAACTTTACTTTAGCCTCACATGACTAATTTTGGATTAGTTAAAAACCCTAAATTGCAATAATCATAACTATGTACCTGTAATGAATAAAGATCTGAAAATGGTACACAATGTTTTCAATGACTTTTATGCAATTCCTCCAAATTTCACTACTTGGAACCTCTCAGAAAACGAGGTATAGCAAAAATGGCATACCTTGTTGAATTATGTCTTATTCTAGAGAGTACCCCGCGCGGAATATTTGTTGTATATATATGAAAATTGTACATAAAATACTACAGAATTTACTATAACCAATACATTTGGTCTTACTAAATTTGGATTTGTTATGAAGAAATTATGACATTTTTACTCGAAACACCTATTTTAGAATAGTTTCATGACTAGCCGCAAACCTTATGTTCCACGGCGTGTAACTCCAAAAATACAACGACCCACAAGATGAAATTTGTATCACAGCTACTTGGATATGTTTCCTCAATGGCCTCCTAATTTCACGTTCTGAATCATTCTAGAAAAAACGTTATTGCGGAAATGGTGAGATGACCTGTAAATAACATACCTTAGAAAGCATCATCAAAAGAATTTATCCTCCCTTGAATTTCGACCTTCTTTACTTCACCTTCCCTCTGAAATTTGTCTTAGATTTACTTTGGTTACCTCATTCACTTGTATATATTCAATATGCTCAAGTGTGATTAAAATGAGAGAGCCTTGCCTCTTATTTATACTTTCATGTAGCTTTCTCAAGGGATTACCTTTTAACCATCTTAACCCACTTTCCTTATTTTAGGGTTAACCCACTTCTAACCACTTGTCCACTTAGTAATTTCTTCATTAAATTTTTATTTAAATAATTTATTTTGTATCCACTTTGACTTATAGTACACTCATCACTTCACTTTATTATTTACCTTCTAAAATCTCTTAAACCACTTTCCTTATTTTAGGGCTAACCCACTTCTAACCACTTGTCCACTTAGTAATTTCTCCATTAACTTTATTAATTAAATAATTTATTTTGTATCCACTTTGACTTATAGTACACTCATCACTTCACCTTATTATTTAAATAATTTCTTCTTTGCAACCACTTTGACTACTTTGACCTTTTGGGTCTTCTAGATGACTCATGAGGGTTCTCCAACTTCACATGGCTATAACTCTCTAACCGTGAGGCGTTATGTGATGTTCCACATACCACTAGAAATGGAATGACATGTACTATCCATCCAGAATAGTCTTACATTCAAATATATTAAAACTCATACCATTATACATCAAACAAACTTGGGTCCATTACCCAAACCTTTGTGCTATCGGAATTCACTACCAGACTTTCTTCAAGGGTTGAGATCAATGAAAACCAACCCAAATAATCAACAATCTCCCCCTTTGGCATTGATTGAAACACTCTGATGAAATACTGAAGTCATATCACTCATTCTCC
Organism: Picea sitchensis; assembly: GCA_010110895.2. NCBI lineage: Eukaryota > Viridiplantae > Streptophyta > Pinopsida > Pinales > Pinaceae > Picea > Picea sitchensis. The sequence goes on along the minus strand of SNQJ01S0090866.1, from coordinate 59,343 downwards.
CCCTGTGACCATCGCTCCCCCTGGAACCATTCCTCTGTGCTCTTTCTCCAAGCATTTACCTTTGCATCTGATAAATCTCTCCCCCTTTGTCATCAATGGCAAAGGTATCTTTCCATCCGAGGCTCCTCCACCTAACTGAACTCTTCCTGAAATTGATCACCCAACCTAAAATATCCTCTTTATGGTGCTTCCTTGTGTAAATATAAGACATATAAGATAAGCATTCAAAAGCAGTCATTTTGGAGTAGAAATTACTCCAACTCTCTGGCGAAGATACTCAAAGGCTTCCCATGGAAGCAGTTTTGTAAACATATCTACCACTTGTTCTTTTGTGCCCACATATTCAACTCTGATGTTATTCTCTACAACCTGTTCCCATAGAAAGTGATACTTTATTGGAATGTACTTTGTCTTGGAGTGCATCACCGTGTTCTTTGAGATACTGATGGCACTTGTATTATCACAATAGATTGGAATGGGCTCATCATACTCAACCTGTATATCTTTCAAATTTTGTTTCATACTCAGAACCTGTGTACAACATCCTGCTACTGCAATATACTTTGTTTCAGCTATAGATAAGGATATTGATGATCGTTTCTTGCTTATCCAAGATATTAAACACTCACCCAAGTAGAATGTTGCTCCACTGGTGCTTCGTCGGTCATTAATGAAACCTTTCCAATCTGCTTCTATGTGGGAAATAAGTGATAGATCCTTTCCTTTTGGATACCATAATCAAAACTCTTATGTTCCTTTAATATATCTGAAAATCCTCTTCACTGCTAAGACACGTGATTCCTTTGGTGCTACTTGAAATCGTGCAACCTATCCAACTACCTGCATTACATCTGGTCTGGATGTTGTCACATATAGTAAGCTACCAATCATTGACTTGTATTGCCTCTGGTCTGTAGAATTTGAATCATAATCTTTTCTCAACTTGCAACTAGTTTGCATAGGAGTGGTAACTGGTTTGAAATCTTCCATTCCGAAACTCTTTAGCATTTCTCTAATATACTTAGTTTGAGAAATAAAAATTCCTCGGTTTCTTTAACATATATGAAGACCCAGAAAGAAGGCTAGTTCTCTGAGTAATGACATTTCAAATTCATTATGAATATCCTTTGCAAATTTACGGCTTAACCTGTCATCGGTACTTCCAAAAATAATATCATCAACATAAACTTCATTTAATAAAATACCATCTTGAGTTACCTAGATATATAGCTTGTTGTCTGCACTTCATTTTCTGAACCCTTCCTACTCTAGATATTTATCCAGTCTAGAGTACCATGCTCTATGAGCTTATTTTAGATCATACAAGGCCTTCTTCAATTTACACACATAATTTGCATTCTCTGACAACTGAAATCCTTCCGGTTGTTCAATGTAGAATTCTTCTTCAAGTTCCCCATTCATAAAAGGTGATTTCACATCCATCTAATACACTTTAATGTTCTTGGAGCATGCATAAGCTAAGATAAATCGGATTGATTCCATTCTGGCAACTGGGGTAAATGTCTTTTCAAAGTCGATTCCTTCAACCTGCATGTATCCTTTACATACCAATCTAGAATTTTTCCTTGAACATGTCCATATTCATTCAATTTATTTATGAAAACCCACTTTGTGCCAATTATATTCTTAATCTTTGGTCTTGGAACCAATTCCCAAGTGTCGTTCTTCTCTATTTGATCCAATTATTCATCCATGGCCTTATTCCAAAATTCATCCTTGTTGGTCTCTTCAAAACTTTTTGGTTCAATCGTAGATAAGAGTGCTAGGTGCATTTGTTATGATGAATAGATTCTTCTTCTAGTCTCAACTCCTACATCCTTGTTTCTGATAATCTGATCTAAAGGATGATTCTTTTGTACTCGTTTGTTAGGTGTCTTTGGAGGCACTTGTTGAACTTGCTCTTCTACTTCTGTCTGGTCTTCTTCATCTTCCTCTTCTACTTCTTCTTCATATTTTTCTTCTTCTCCGTAAAGATGTTCCACTTATTCATTTTCTTCTTTCTTTGATTCTTTTCCACCTGTTTCATCAATTGTTACATTGATTCTTTCCACAACTTTATTCAATATTAGATTGTAACACTTGTATGCTTTCCTTGTACTTGAGTAACCAACAAGTACTCCTTTTTCCACACGAGAGTTAAACTTTCTCATTCTTCCATCTTCTCTCTTGATGTATCATTTGCTTCCAAATACTCTGAAGTGCTTCACATTTTTTGGTCTTCCTTTCCATAGCTCGTAGGGAGTTTTGTCATTGTTGTTTTTGAGCATTGCTCTGTTTTGAATGTGAATTGTTCTATGCACTGCATGTGTCCAAAAAATATCTGTCAATTTGGAATCCATTAGCATTGTTCGAGCCATTTCCTGTGTAATTAACATCCATAATGTTCCTTTGTCTCTAAACCACTCTCTGAACCAATATATGAATCCATTATCTCATCCACTCGGTCCATACTATCTTACAAATCCATCTCTATCCATATTGTCCAGGACTCTACTGCACAACTTTCCATAATGCTGACCCATTTATTATTATATTATCATGAATTCTTCACTACTACAATTGATTAATCTATCAAATTGTACTTTTGCTAATTGACTTCTCTGGATCTATCTAATCAAACTCTATAAGTTGCTCGAAGGATGGTTCTGTGGTCTGTCTCAGCTACTGCATAGACTCCCCCTATCTAATATTCATATTACTTGGGATTCTCTAAGTCGTATGGCTCAGAACAATTCCTACTCTGATGTGTATTCATCATCATCTTCATTGGTAGATTCATCATCGCTCTGAGCTCTGACTTCTTCCTTTCTGTCTATGGATTCATCTTTCACTACAATTCCTGAAAGTATAATCTCTTGAACCTGTTCCTTATTTACCTGTCCTTGTTTTCTTTTAGTTATTTTCCAAAACTTTCTGTATCTGACATCTTTCTTTTTCTCTGTAGAATTTTCTTCATCTCATTTTATTTCCAATCTTGCGATCTTTGGGACCTAGTCTTTGTTCACCTGTTCTTTGTGTCTTCTTATCCATTATTTCTTATATCTGATATCAGTGTTCTCTTTCATGGAAGTATCGATCATGCTTCTACAATCACTAGCTATGTGTCCATAGTTATGACATTTGTAACATTCAATGTTAAGTGGGGGCCACATAGGCATTTATTTCTTGAACATTTATTTTATAATCCTTGCAATCTGCAACTTTATGTCCAAAATTAGTACAATAAAAACAATGACCATAAAAGAAATTTTCATACCTTGGAGTGAATTATCTTCTGTGTGGTGTAGTCCTTATGAATTTTTGCCTTGACTGATCATGATCATGATTGAAGCTTCTTTGTGGCTTGAACATAAATGGTCTTCTTGAAGATGTGCCTTCAATGGTTTTCTTAGATTCTGGTTGACCATGATTCCTTCCTTTAAGTACTTCCACATAGCTCTTTCTATTTTCTTCATTATTCTTTTCTAGCAACCTTGAGTGCTTCTCTTCATTCTCTATAATTGATGTGGATGTTTTTGTTTCTTCAACGTTCTTGTTGAGGTTGACAATTTTACTTCTCAATGTGACAACTTCTTCTTCAAGATTCTCAACCTATTATTCTTTCTTCATTATCTGAGACTTTGTGACTTCTTTTGTTCTTTTCGATTCTCCAAGATGAATTTTTAATGTGATTACTTCTTCTTCAAGTCCTTTCTCTTCTTAACCAAACTCTGCCTCAAGCTAGTTTAGATCGTTAGTTCTTTCCTTAATATGGTCTATCAGTATCTTCTCTCTCATTTCTTCTTCTTCCTTCTATGCTACTATGTTGGCTTCCAAATACTACTTTTGATATTCAATATTTTCTTCAATCTTTCTGGATTATTCTAGATGAGTTCTTAAGTTCTCGATGACCTGTTAGGCTTCTTCAAAAATGTGAACACTTTCCTTTTGTTTCATCAATTCTTTCTTGAGTGAGTTATTTTCTTCTCTTAGTTCATCTAAAGCACTAGTCAATTCTGCTTCATAATTGTCTTCCTTTTCAATTAATTTTTCTGTCTCATTTCCTTCATGGCATTCTATTTCAAGATTTCCACGTTTTTCAAAATTAAAGAAAAACAACATACCTCTGGTGATTATGTACTCTTCATCTTCTGAAATTATTTGACATGGTGAACATTATTCTTCTTGATCTATATCTGCATATTCTTTGGCATTTTTTGAATCTGCGATGGGTGAAGAATATATATCATGTAACTTATCCCAAAGTTCTTTCTATGATGAACATTTACCAACTTTTTCTCTTACCAGATTAGGTAATCCTTCCCAGATGAAATCCATTGCTATTTTGTTATTCTTCTTGAATTCCTTCTTGGTTGCAGTGTTTTCCCTTTTTGAACTATCATATCCTGTAACAATTGATATCCAAATATAATGCCCATGTTTTTGTAAAAATACTTTCATCTTTTTGCTCCACATCTCATACTTTAAACCATTATAACCATTAAACATTGGTACTCCATTCTCAGAATAATCCATGATCTCCTTCCAGCGGTTAAATTGTTTCCTAAAGGAACATGGATTTGATTCCAATTGTTGGATTACTGAGAGGGGGGGGTGAATCAATAATAGAGCAATATAATCATTTTTCACCATAAAATGCAAGTGTTATATCAATGTAGCTTTATCATCCAATAGTTGCAGATTAAATAAAAAATGAACAAATGAGAAATCATACACATACATAGTACACCGATGTTTTACGTTGAAACCCAAAACACTCATCACTTCACTTTATTATTTACCTTCTAAAATCTCTTAAACCACTTTCCTTATTTTAGGGCTAACCCACTTTTAACCACTTGTCCACTTAGTAATTTCTCCATTAACTTTATTATTTAAATAATTTATTTTGTATCCACTTTGACTTATAGTACACTCAGCACTTCACTATATTATTTAAATGATTTATTCTTTGCAACCACTTTGACTACTTTGACTTTTTGGGGCTTCTAGATGACTCATGAGGGTTCTCCAACATCACATGGCCATAACACTCTAACCGTGAGGATTTATGTAATGTTCCACATACCATCGGAAATGGAATGACATGTAATATCCATGTAGAATAGTATTACCTTCAAATATATTAAAACTCATACCATTATACATAAAACAAACTTGGGTCCATTACCCAAACCTTTATTCTACCAGAATTCGCTACTGGAATTTCTTCAATGGTTGACATCAATGACAACCAACCCAAATAATAAACAATACCCCCCTTTGACATTGATGGCAACCGTTCGATGCAATACTGAAGTCATATCACTCATGCTCCCTCTGTGACCATCACTCCCCTTGGAACCATGCCTTTGTTCTCTTTCTCCAAACATTTACATTTGCATCTGATAATCTCTCCCCCTTTGTCATCAATGGAAAAGGTATCTTTCCATTCGGGGCTGCTCCCCCTAACTGACCTGTCTTGAAACTGATCTCCCAACCTGAACTATCCTCTTTATGGTGCTTCCTCGTGTAAATATAAGACATATAAGATAAGCATTCATTTTGGAGTATAAATTACTCCGAGTCTCTAGCAAAGATACTCAAAGGATTCCCATGGAAGTGGTTTTGTAAAGATGCCTTCCACTTGTTCTTTTGTTCCCACATATTCAACTCTTATGTTCTTCTCTGCAAACAGTTCCTGTAGAAAGTGATACTTGATTGGAATGCGCTTCGTCTTGGAGTGCATCGCCGAGTTCTTTGAGATACGAATGGCGCTTGTATTATCATAATATATTGGAATGGGCTCATCATACTGAACCTATATATATGTCAGAGTTTGTTTCATCCATAGAACCTATGTACAACATCCTGTTGTTGCAATATACTCTTCTTCGGTTGTAGCTAAAGATATTGATTATTTTTTCTTGCTTAGCCAAGATACTAAACACTCACCCAAGTAGAATTATGCTCCACTGGTGCTTCTTCGGTCGTCAATACAACCTGCCCAATTTGCATCTGCGTAGGAAATAAGTGATAGATCCTTTCCTTTTAGATACCATAATACAAACTCTTATGTTCCTTTGATATATCTGAAAATCCTCTTCACTACTAATACAAGTGATTCCTTTGGTGTTGCTTGAAATCGTGCCACCTTTCCAACTGCCTGCATTACATATGGTCTGGATGTTGTCACATATAGTAAGCTACCAATCATTGACATGTATTTCCTCTGGTCTGTAGACTTTGAATCGTCATGTTTGCTCAAATTGCAACTGGTTTGTATAAGAGTGGTAACTGGTTTGTAATCTTCCATTCTAAACCTCTTTATCATTTCTCTGATATACTTAGTTTGAGAAATAAAAATTATTTGGTTACTTTGATGTATCTGAAGACCTAGAAACAAGGATAGTTCTCTGACTAATGACATTTCAAATTCATTCTTCATATCCTTTGAAAATTTTTGGTTTGACAGGTCATCATTACTTCCAAAAACAATATCATCAACATAAACTTCAATTAATAAAATACTATCTTGAGTTACCTTGATGTAGAAGTTGTTGTGTGAACTTCCTTTTCTAAAACCTTCCTGTTGTAGATATTTATCCAGTCTAGAGTACCATGCTCTAGGAGCCTGGTTTAGACCATACAAGTCCTTTTTCAATTTACACACATAATCTTCATTCTCTGACAACTGAAATCCTTTCGGTTGTTCAATGTAGGCTCTTCTTCAAGTTCCTCGTTCAGAAAAGTTGATTTCACGTCCATCTGATACAATTTAATATTCTTGAAGAATGTATAAGCTAAGAGCAATCAAATTGTGTCCATTCTGGCAACTAGGGAAAATGTCTCTTCAAAGTCGATTCCTTCAACCTGTGTGTATCATTTACATACCAATCTATCTTTGTTCCTTTTAACATGTCCATCTTCATTCAATTTATTTATGAAGACCCACTTTGTGTCAATCACATTCTTATTATTTGGTCTTGGAACCAATTCCAAAGTGTCATTCCTCTCTATTTCATCCAACTCTTTATCCATGGACTTATTCCAGAATGTATCCTTCCTGGCCTCTTCAAAATTGTTTGGTTCAATTGTAGATAAGAGTGTTAGGTACATTTGTTCTGTTGAATGGTTTCTTCTTCTATTCTCAACTCCTGCATCTTTGCTTTTGATAATCTGATCTGAAGGATGACTCTTCTGTACTTGTTTGCTAGGTGTCTTTGGAGGAACTTGATGAACTTCCTGTTTTACTTCTGTCTGATCTTCTTCATCTTCCCCTTCTACTTCTTCTTCATCTTTTTCATCTTCTTTGTAAAGTTGTTCTGATTCATTTTCTTCTTCCTTTAATTCTCATCCACATCAATTGTTACATTGATGCTTTCCACAACTTTGTTCAACCTTAGATTGCAACACTTTTATGCTTTCCTTGTACTTGAGTAACCAACAAGTACTCCTTTGTTCACACAATAGTCAAATTTTCCCATTATTCCATCTTTTCTTTTGATATAGCATTTGCTTCCAAATATTCTGAAGTGCTTCACATTTTTTGGTCTTCCTTTCCATAGCTCGTAGGGGGTTTTTTCATTGTAGTTTCTGAGAATTACTCTGTTTTGAATGTGAACTGATGTAGACACTACATGTGTCCAAATAATATCTGTCAATTTGGAATCCATTAACATTGTTCGAGCCATTTCTTGTGTAATTATCATCCATTATGATAATGTTCCTTTGTCTTTGAACCAATATATAAATCCATGTTCTCATCCACTGTCATATATCTCTCCAAACCTGCTAAGTGTTCTTACAAATCCATCTTTTTCCATACTATCCAAGACTCTACTGCAAAATTGTCCATAATGCTGACCCATTTATCACTATACCATCATGAAGTTTTCACTACTACAATTGATTAATCTATCAAACTGTACTTTTTCTAAGTAACTGTTCTAGATCTGTCTACTCAGTTTTTGCAAGCTGCTTGAAGGATGGTTCTTTTGTCTGTCATGACTATCGCATAGACTCCCCTTGTATAATATTCATAATACCTGGGAGTCTCTAAGCCAAATGGCTCAGAAAAATTCCTACTCTGATGCGTATTCATCATCATCTTCATTGGTAGATTCATCATCTCTCTGAGATCTGACTTCTTTCTTTCTATCTGTGGATTCATCTTTCACTACGATTCTTGAAAGTAAAATATCTTTAACTTGTTCCTTATTTACCTGTTCTTCTTTTCTTTCATCTCGTTTTATTGCCAATATTGTGATTTCTGGGACTTGGTCTTTTCTCACCTGTTCTTCCTGTTTTCTTATCCATACTTTCTTATATTTGATATCAGCCTTCTCTTTCATGGAAGTATCGATCATGATTCTACAGTCACTAGATATGTGTCCATAGTTATGACATTTGTAACATTCAATGTTAGGTGGGGCCACATAGGCATTTCTTGCTTGAACATTTCTTTTATAATCCCTGCAATCTGTAACCTTATGTCCAAAGTTAGTACAATAAAAACAATGACCATAAAAGAAATTTGCATACCCGAGAGTGAATGATCTTCTTTGTGGCATAGTCCTTCTTGAATGATCATGATCATTATTGAAGCTTCTTTGTGGCTTGAACATGGATGGTATTCTTGAATATGTACCCTTATTATTATTCTTAGATTATGGTTGACCATGATTCCTTCCTTTGAGTACTTTTGCATAACTCTTTCTCTTTTCTTCATTCTTATTTTCTAGCAACCTAGAGTGCTTCTCTTCATTATTTGCAACTGAAATATATGTTTCTGTCACTTCAATGTTCTTTTTGAGCTTGACAATTTTACTTCTTAATGTGACAACTTCCTCTTAAAGCTTCTCAACCTCTTCTTCTTTCTTTAATATCTGAGACTTCATGACTTCTTCTGTTCTCTTCGCTTCTTCAATCTAAATTTTTAATGTGATTATTTCTTCTTCAAGTACTTTCTCTTCTTGACCAAAATCTGACTCAATATGGTTTAGATCGTTAGTTCTTTCCTTCATATGATTTGTCAATATCTTCTCTCTCATTTATGCTTCTTCCTTTTGTGCTACTATGTTGGGTTTCAAATATTGTTTTTGATCTTTAAGATTTTCTTCGATCTTTCTAGATTCTTCTAGATGAGTTCTTAAGCTCTTGATGACCCATTGGGCTTCTTCAAAAGTGTGAGCGCTTTCCTTCTGTTTCATCAATTCTTTCTTGAGTGACTTTTTTTCTTCTCTTTCTTTTCTTAGTTCATCTAAAGCACTAATCAATTATTCTTCATAATCGTTTTCTTTTTCAATTAGTTTTTTTGTCTCATTTCCTTCATGGCATTCTATTTCAAGATGTCCATGTTTTTCACAATTAAAGAAAAACAACATACCTCTGTTGATTATGTAATCTTCATCTTCTGAATCTGTTTGACATTGTGAACATATTTCTTCTTGATATGTACCTGCATCCTCTTTGTAATTTTCTGAATCTATGATGGGTGAAGAATACATATCATGTAACTTACCCGAAAGTTCTTTGGCTGATGAACATTTACCAAAATTTTCTCATACGGGATTAGGTAATCCTTCCCAGATGAAATCCATTGCTATTTTGTTGTTCTTCTTCAATTCCTTCTTGGTTGTAGTCTTTTCCCTTTTTGAACTATCATATCATGTAACGACTGATATCCAAATATAATACCCTTGTGCCTGTAAAACTACTTTCATCCTTCCACTCCACATCTCATACTTTAAACCATTCTGACCATTAAACAATGGTACTCCATTATTAGAATAATCCATGATCTCCTTCCAGTGGTTAAATTGTTTATTGAAGGAACATGCTCTGAAACCAATTGTTGGATTACTGAGAGGGGGGGTGAATCAATAATAGAGCAATGTAATATTTTTTAACCATAAAATGCAAGTGTTATATCAATGTAGCATTATCATCCAATAGTTCCAGAGTAAATAAACAATGAACAAATGAGAAATCATACACATACACAGTACACCAGTGCTTTTACATGGAAACCCAAAGCGGGAGAAAACCACAGAATTCTTTTTCTTATATGTCTTTAAGAATTACATTCATTGGAAGCACCAACTTCCTTTGTTTTCTAGCTGTAACTGGAAGGAGGCTCAAACCCCCTATTTTATTAGGATACAACCTGAGGGAAGCTCCAACTCCCCAATTCTCTGGCTACAACCAAAAGGAGACTACAACCCCCTATGTTCTCTAGCTACAACCACCTGTCCTTTCCCCATCTAACTGCCCTAAAATATAAGTAGAATGATGGAACCACTGTCACACTATCACTGTGAGATATACTGCTATAAACCTGTACCAATCAACCTGCACCAAACAACCTATAACAACCTATACCAATAACATGGTCCAACATGTAGCATACATCAACATGTACCTCAACTTGTACCATAAACAAGTGCATCAACCATGCACCAAACCTATACAAATAACTTGTCACAATAACTTGTCCAAACAACCTATATCATCAATCTTATCAACCAAAATCATATCTACTCACCAAGATCAATCACCAAGACTCAACCATATGCACAATATCACCAAGATGTGCAATAACCAAGCATAACACAACAACTCATAATCATCACCAAGATCAATATGTGCTTCTAATAATATACCAAGACAAGTATGCTACATCATCCATAAANAAACCATGTGTCAACAATACTACTAACAAGTGCCTCCAACCATGTACCAATTATGTACCAATCATGCATGAACTACTCATCAAATACAACTCATCAATATGTACCAACATCATCAACTATACACCTTATGTATGTGCCAACTCATCAACTACTTGTCTCAACCATGTACACAATATGTACCTCAACCAAAATCCCTCATCAATTTCATCATCCAAATCTGATTTATAAATCTATAACAGACCTGGTGTACATGATCACATACCTACAAACCTTCCTTAACTTTAACAACAAGAGACTATCATTTTCATCAAACTTTACTTTAGGCTCACATGACTAATTTTGGATTAGTCAAGAACCCTAACTTGCAATAATCATAACTATGTACCCGTAATGAATAAAGGTCTAAAAATAATATACAATGTTCTTCAGTGTCTTGTCTACATTTTCTCTAGGTTTCACTTCTTGGAACATCCCAGAAAAGGACTTACAACAAAAATGGCATACCTTGCTGAATTTTGGCTTATTCTAGAGATCACACTTGTAGAAAATGCCCCGCACGGATTATTTTCTGTATAGATCTGAAAATGGTACACAACATACGAGAAACTGTACTCTAACCAATACATTTTTTCTTACTTAATTTTGATCTTTTATGAAGAATTTATGACATTTTTACCTGAAACACATGTTTTAGACTAGTTTCAGGACTAGCCACAAACCCTATTTTCCACAGAGTGTAACTCCCAAAATACAACGACCCACAAGATGAAATTTTTATCACAGCTACTTGGAAATGTTTCCTCAATGGCCTCCAGATTTTTCAATCTGAATCATTCTATAAAAACGTTATTATGAAAATGGTGAGATGACCTGTAAATAACACACCTTAGAAAGCATCATCAAAATAATTTATCCTCCCTCGAATTTTGTCCTTCTTTAATTCATCTTCCCTCTGTAATTCGCCTTAGATATCATTAGGTTACCCCAGTTACTTGTACATATGTAATATGCTCAAGTGTGATTAAATGAGAGACCCTTGCCTCTTATTTATACTTTTATGTAGCTTCCTCAAGGGGTTACCTTCTAACCATCTTAAACCACTTTCCTTATTTTAGGGCTAATCCACTTCTAACCACTTGTCCACTTAGTAATTTCTCCATTATATTTATTATTTAAATAATTTATTTTGTATACACTTTGACTTATAGTACACTCATCACTTCACTTTATTATTTACCTTCTAAAATCTCTTAAACCACTTTCTTTATTTTAGGGCTAACACACTTCTAACCACTTGTCCACTTAGTAATTTCTCCATTAACTTTATTATTTAAATAATTTATTTTGTATCCACTTTGACTTATAGTACACTCATCACTTCACTTTATTAT
>SNQJ01S0090866.1:20768-31567 GCA_010110895.2 Picea sitchensis | reverse complement strand
TTGGAGTTTCTCCATTCTTGATTCACCTTCCTTGTGTCCTCATCATGAATTTCATGGGATACATTTTCACTTTCAGGTGTCCTCTCTATTAGAAAATGTTTCAATCCTTCCATGATGTCCCCTTTTAAAGTGTCCATCTTAGTATTTATTGCCTCAAACTTAGCTTCTGTTGAATCCATCATCTCTTGTAGTTCATCTTTTGTTATTGTCTTCTTTTGTAAATCATTTATGTCCCTACACATCTATTCACCTTCATCAAGAGTCCAAGTAGGATTGTCTGGAGGCTTATTTGGTGTAGAAGTTCCCTTTTTTGGTGGCATGTTGGCCAGGTATCACTTTAAACCTTGATTTTGAGGTGGTTCTACAAGACAATCTTCTTGTTATTGTATCTCCAAAATTTTGGCCCTTTTGAGTATGAAATTTTATTTTTTATAGGTCTTTGATATGTCTTCTCTTCTATTCCACAGTTCTGATAAAAAATTGATGTACGAAGTGGAATTTACGGTAACTTCCCCACAACTTGTTGATTTTTGGGCTTTCCAGGAGATCTCAATTGTCTAGCATGCCCCACACAAAATAATTGATATAAAATTCTAAAACTCGTACCAGAACTAACACAGTCTGTCCACTATCCAATGCAACTAGTCTCACTCAATTTGGATACTCTAGGAAGAATTTATTATTGTTCTACCTGGAACACCTACTTGAGACTAGTCAATAGGACTAGTCAGATACCCTATCTTCCACAACGTGTATCTACAAATTTGTGATGACCCAGAAGATGAAATTTATACCAAAGATACCTTACTAATTTTTTATACTATCCTCTGGATTTCAAGGTCTGAAACATTACATAAAACATTTTATAGTGAAAATTCTGCAATGAATCAATTCAGGATGATTCAAAAACCCTATATTACAAAGGTTGTATCTCCAAAAGTATAAGGCCTCAAGAGCTGAATTTTTAACTCAACGTACCTTGATTCGTATGATAAATATCCTTGAAGCCATTCCTTCTGAATCATTGTAGAAAACAATTTATATAAAAAATTCCACAGTGTCTCAGATGTAGCAGTGAAACCACAAGACCTCGAGCTCTGATACCATATGTTAAGAACCAAATATAAATATAGCATAGAAAAACCTCAGAATAAGTACTCAACGCTTTGAATAAGAGAAAATTTAAGATAATAAGACTCTTCGAGGGAGAAACATCCTTTGACCCCACATAAATGTTCAAGTACAAGAGGATTCAATATAAAAATGTCTCCTTGGTATATATAGGAGACTAGGAGGTATAATTACAAATAATGGAATAAATCTGACATAAATAAAATAACATTACTAATGTAATATGCCCCAACTAAGGGGTAATAAGACAATATTAGGGATTAACATGAACACATATCTTTCCACTTATTATTTGGCTTAGATGGAGCACTGACGCCCCCCTGTTATGGCTCAAGGAGTGTCACTCTAAGGGTAATTCCCCTTGGTAGACTAACAAGGAGCATAATTGACACCTCCTACCGATTTCACTAGGCACATCAACCCTATTAGGGTGGTTTCAACCAATCCCACCTTATTCTATGGTTTGACTCCATGATACTTATGGTGGTTATGATCGAGGAATGATTCATAGGATCGAGTCTCTCCTTTTTGGATAATAAATCCTAAACTATGGAGGAAATATCTCTACCTTCCCTTGATATTCTAAGTTGGTTGAGCATCCCAAAGCCTCTATATAAAAAGGGTATCCCAAGGGTGAAAGAGATTAGAAGGAATTAAGGTCTGAAGCATACCAAAATTGTGTTTCATTTGTCAACATAAAGTAAGGGGCTAGATAGAAGGAGCATTAGAGGAGGATTGTAGCACATCATCCTTGCAAGTTCCATTGTTTCTCATATTAATAAAATTGGCCTATCTCCCTATTTTCATCTCTCCTCAAGTTTATGTATGAATGATTATGGCCTAGTTATGATAGCTTTTATATAATTTTTTACAAGTAGTAGAAGAAGAGGATAGTTATATTTATTTGCAAGTAGAATATGTTTGGAGCTGGAATAGATCCAACAACGGAATGACAAATAGTAGTTAGGACAACCAACACAAAAATGTTCCTCTTTGTCCTCCTCTTCCTCTCTTATTCCATGCATAAATAAATGGAAATCAAGAATGCTATTGTCCACTTGTTCCAGTTGTCTTAGTTGAAGAAAACCCTATTAAAATATTCGATGTGCTCGTTTTACCATAGACAATATCACAATATTGTGACCCAACCATAGGAATGCAACCAACCCCAGGCACCATAACCTTTTCTAGATAGAATGATTCCTGAAGGAACACTTGAACCAACAAACAACTGAGAGAGTGCATCTTTCTCCAAATATATCACACCAGACAAAAAGTAACAAAACCACAGAGCAAGAACAATACTCAACTACAATAGTTGTAGTTGCAGTTACCAAGAATACCACCAAGAATATATGAATACCACTGATAAAGTCACCAAGAATACCACCAAGAGATACTAGAAGGTACAACACATATCTTAGGATAGATAGCACTAGAGAGAAAGACCAAGAATCACCCCAGAATATCCTCCTTCCATTCTTGTAGTTGGAGCTCCAAACTTGCGCTATACTTGATAGAGTGAGTGAGGTGAGTATAAATGAGCTATATCACCCTCTATTTCTAGTGGTTCTTGTCACCTTTATGGGACAACTTGTCCTTTTAGAGGCTTGTTGATGCTTAAAATCGCAATGATGACTACTTCTCACAAATGGTTTCCAAGCTATATTATTTATTTATAATAATAATAATAAACTAGTAAGTGGGACCCCTTGTAGACTAGTGGCACTATGATGGATGTGTTGCACTCATATTTTAGTTTGTTGTTATAATGATTCCAGCATAGTCTTATATAGTTGATGATTCAAGTCATGGTTTTATTTTTCATGGCGATATAAGATGGTTGGTTGATTGTGTTATGGCTATATGGTTTTGATGGTCACTCACAACTCATGGCAGTACTATGGATAAAATGATTGTTTTCTACATGTATTATGTTTATGCATTAAACATTGTTGATTATTTTATATATGATTTCATGCAAAAGGATGATATGGGAACTTAAAACAAAAAAAAAAAAACAAAAGAAATATGGACAAGCCTCAAGGTTATATGTGATTGACACAAAAGAAGGGTGATAGATTTAGCTTATAGAATTATGCACTTTGATTAAAAGGTTATGTGTGAGGCATATATGGTAACGTTATAGCATATGATTGTTGTTAAAAGTTTAGACATGACTTGGGTGGCGCACTATGTAATGGATACAAAAATGGATTTTTGTTTTAATTAATGGTTAATGTTATGATGGATGGGTTGGCTTGTACTTTGAATTGAATGGGGTTGGGGAAGGAAGCGATGTGCATTTACTGCACGTCACTCAAACAACCCTCGAGCCTATCACCTTAGCCATACTTGCATTTGGTTTTTCGGCTCTAGTGTTTGTGGATGCTCCACGATTTCTAGTTGTGAAAGAAAAATACAATCCAACTCTCTCCCTCGAGCAAGATTTTACAGGTACGGTTCCTTTATTTTCCATCCATGATGGTTCCTCTGTCTTATGAATCAATTTTTGGCTCAGAATTACATGAGGTCTATTTTTTTCTTAAGTTTTCGACTGTGTATTAGTGTTGTGCTTATGGTTTCTTCTTTGAATACTCCAAACTATTGGAATTTTAAATAAAAGAAATGGATTTTCCTACAGTGTGTAGCCTTTGCATTGGTTTATTGGTTAAAACATGTTTGATCAGCTTGGGGTTTTGGTCTAGTTCTTTGTGGAAAATTATCATTATGGTGTAGAAAGATCTGAGTTTTGGTGTGTGGGTTTTACAACCAGTCTTGTTGTTAAGTTGTTGTCACTCCTTTTTCATCTTGGTGGTTGTTATGTTTCATTCTTCCAGGTTGAGATGTAGACTATTAAGAGTTTCATTGTTCTTTCTTTGTTTTCGTCGAGCCTGAGTTGTATTTTTTCATGGTATTTCCTTTCCTATCACTATGGATGGAAAACATTGCACAGTCGGGTCTTGGGCATCACCCAAAATTTTAAATGCAATTTCGTTATGTCATGGTTGGTCATGGGTGGTTTTTAGACATTATCTTCATAGTATTTTAAGAGTTCGCTTCTCTCATCTTCGTTGGAGGTAGCTGACTGTTATGTTTCGGTAGCCCTCACTATCAATATTTTTAAAGGTTATAATTGTTTTTCGTGGATTTGGAAATGACATAGGATCTCGGTTTCTTCAAAGACTATTCCTTGATTATTTGTTGTTACTTCTCTGTGATAACATTAAAAAAAAAGGGCACGAGTGATCTGTGTTCTCGAAGAATCTTTCTTGATTGAGCCATCTCTTGTTACCTCTCTGTAATAAAAAAAAAGGAACGAACTGTGTTGGCCCTCGACCAAGTTTTGAAGAAACATTGGTCGTGCTTTTGTGACTTCGATAGGTTGGTCAAAGATGGAGCACCCAGGTAAAGCAAAGATCGCAGGATCTCACTCATTTTGCAGGATTTTTGGGCTTTTAGGGTTTATGTAATGGGTATGGGATGTCGGCCCATGGGTTTACCCATGTTTAGGCCTCTTTGTAAATGTATAAATAAGTAGCTAAGCGATGTAAGAAGTAGTAGTGGGCTATGTGCACAATATGTTGTAAGTGTTGGCTTAGTGCAAGAGATTGTAAGTGCTCTGTGAAACATATTGTGTATGGCTTTGTTCTAGTGAGGAGTTGGATCTATGCCTTGACTTGATTTTGGGAAGGAGGATCTGGCAGGTTGCATGCAGATCTCCTATCCTTTGCGAAGCTTGTCTCTATGAATTTGTGCACAGGAGTAGAAGAATGTAGAAAGCTTGAAGGCTAATAAAGAAGAAGAAGAAGTTGGTGGACCTAGCCCCTCATTGGAGTGAACCATGTATATCCTCTGTTGATGTGCTTTGTGCAATATTGTTCATGTATTTATTTTCTTAGTGCACTGATATTGATGTATGATAGATAGATCTATGGATGCTTAGTGCTTTATGTATGATGAATGCCAGATCTGACTTAATGCTATGTTTAAGAGGTTTTAAGGGTTAGATCTTGATTGTTATGACATTGATCTGTAATAAGGGTTAATCCGCGATGTACATGAGAATCATAAACTAATGCATATCTTTGGCTAAGTGCTATGTTAAGTGTTGTGATCACATGTGTCCTAACTTGGTTGTAGACACCCGAGTCCTACAACCCCCCCTGCCTATACCTCAGGTGATACTTCATATTCTTCGCAGGTGTTTCCAAAAGGGTCGGTAGTTAGGGTTTTTTGGTGCGTTGTTGAAGTGTTGAACCATGGGTCTACCCCTCTGCCAACAAATGGTTCCATTGTTGGGACCTGAAACTATGATTGTTGGGAACTGAAGAAAAGAGGAATCTATGTGTGTATATGTGTTGTTGTAGTACGCAGTATTATAATCATCTTGCGAAGCTTTGTGCTGAGAAAGGGACTTGATCTGAAGGAAAGAGGTAGATCTTAAAGCTTTCTGCTCTAGTAAAGGTAAGATATGTGGAAATTGTTTCTTTGAAAGTATGAATGTAGCTATGTTTGATAGATTTTATCCTAGTCTAAAAACTAGGGCACAACTAGAAGAAATATTTGATCTGAATAAATTCGATAGAGATAGTGAAAGATATGTTATTCCTATGCACAGAAAGAATTTTTGGACTAACAAGTGGATGCAGTAACTTAGAAAGAATTTTTTTTATTGCAGGTCCAACATAGTGATCCCAGTTCACAGTACAAGAAAGGCTAGGGATCGCTTAAAAGAAAGAGAGGATTGACATTGTGTTATAACTGCAGAAGACTGGGACATCTTGCTAAGGAATTCCCTGGTATAGGTCCTATTTGTCTTTGTTGTAAAGCTATTGGTCATGAGGTTGAGGATTTCCCAAGGATGATTGCCAAAGTTGAAAATATGAACATGAGACAAGAAAACTATGAAGAAGTTTAAGGGACTAAGGATATGTTAGAGAACCAGAATGAATAAGAGACTATGCTATTACAGTTGAAAGAAACATTGAATGATCACATAGACATCAGTTTGTAAAATATATTGAAATAAAAACGACACATAGAAACAAGAATAAGAGACTTCGACATAGACTATGTCTTGGATGAAGAAACACATGTGAATATTATGCCAGAAAGCACTTGGGAAATTTTGGGAAAGCCTGCTATGGTTCCTTCATTGGGAAGGATAGGATTGTTTAAATGAAAGATGATAACCTTATGTGGAAGAGTTACTAATGTACCTACGATTCCCCATGAACCATCGACTGAAGAAGAATTTTAAGTACTTAAATTTGTTGAGAAAAATGCTCCTTTTCCACTTTTGTTAGGAAAGACCTATATTGAAAAGGATCAAATCAGAAGGAAAGCAAAGGAAGAGGCTACAAAACAGAAAAAGAAATAATTAATGGACTTCATGGCTAGAAAAATAGAGTGACTAATACAAGAACAATAGGATAAGTCGAAGAAATGAAGGGCCAGATAATTAACTGTCGAAGTTGAAAGAACACAAGAAGGCTTAAAGAACCTGTCCATACAGGAAAGAAGTGCATCCACCCCAGAAATAATAAGAAAAGAGGTATTACCTTTGAACCCTTTGAAATACCCTCAACAGTGCGAAGTTAATATGCAAAGAGAAGATAAGAATAAAAATGGAAAGAAGAATCCAGAGACTCAGATCACAGGAATAAAGGAAAGAAAGATCAGTAAGAAGAAAAAAAAGTTAGAAAAACTACAGGAAGTTCCAGAGAAGACTCTGCAGGAGGCAGGTATGAAGAAATCAAACCTCGCCAGAATAGTAGAACCACGCAGAATGGGACTTTACCACAACGAAGCTATATGACTGTTGGAGGCATCTGAATCATTAGAATGACACTCTGGAATGGATAGAAACATAGTTATTGACGGAAAGATCATCATTGTATCATTGAGACCATGCCATAATGGATGGATTCGTATTGATTGACACATTTCTACCCATTGGAGGAATCCATTGCAAAGTTTCTTATTTAACCCATCGGACACTGCGTCGATCCTTGTACTGGTTGAACATGTAGAACTCTCTAATCTTGACATCATCGAAAGTCCTTTGGTCACCTAGAATGTGTATGATGGACAGAGAAATGCAAAGAAAAAGAATAAGAAGGAGGAAGTGTAGAACATAGAAAGCGATGAGAAGGACAACGCCTTAGAGGAGAGTAGGTCTTATTCACCCACATGAGGAGGAGGAGGTGAAGTGAACCAAGAGGAAGGATGGGAAGAAGGAGAAAAGAAAGAAAAAGGAGAAGCTACACGACCATAGGATCCCCTCACTACAACAGAAACATTGCATAAGAGGAAGGTTTCCCCAGAGAAACCTTCATCAAGAAAGAAGGCTCATGCCAATAATCCTCAATTGAAGAATATGCTCATAGTGGACGATGTAGATCTCATCATTGTAGCCGTAGAAGACGCTTCATAGGACATCCTTCATAGACATGAAGTGAAGCAAGAAACACTCTATGAAAGAATAGATAATGAACTCAAAGATATACAACAATCCATTTATTCAAGCCGCGCAATACCTATTGTGTGCCTTCTTCATCAGAAAGTGAATAATTGGAGGATGATCTTGCCCAATTACAAAGGCTAGAAGATGCAACAGAGGCTTCACTTCATCAAGCCCAAGAAGAAAAGGAACATGCTACAAATTTCGTTGGCCATTGACCAAGTTTTCAAAGACTATTGATCATATTGACCTATTTTGGGACTTTGACATCCTATCGAAGGAGGAGTGCAAGACGAAGTGGAGATCATGGTATCTCAATCCCTTTTTGGGTCCTTTTTTGTCTTTTGGGAATATGTATTGGGATCGAGATGTCGGCTCATGGTTTTACCCATGCTTAGGCCTAGATTGTAAAGTATAAATAGATGTCTAGGCAATGTAAGAAGGAACCAATTGACAGGTTGATGAGCTAAGTGATAGATCTATGTGATTGAAGTGTCTGTGCAAGACTTGTAGAGCAAAGTGCAATTTGTTGTAAGAATTTGAGGAAGGATTTGTGTTGTAACGCAAGGAAGAGGGATCTAGTGAGTTGTGCAAATCCTTTGTCCTATGCAGAGTAGGGTTTTGATGTCTCTGTGCTTGTAACCAATTGACTGAAGATAATAAAGAAGAAGAGTTGGTGGATGTAGCCCCAGGGTGGGGGTGAACCACATAAACATTGTTTTTTCTTTCTTTGTGCTTGTCTTAATGTGTTTATGTCTTCTTTTTGTAAGTTCTTAGAGGTGATTAGATAGGTATGCTTATGCTTAGTGCTAATAATGTATGAGAATGTTAGATCTGATCTATATGAATGTGATGAGTGCCTGATATGCTAGATATGACCTATCTATTGATGCTAAGTGCTTAAATATATTAGATCAATGTAAATGTTGTGAAGATCTTTTTTATCAACGAAGTGGTTATTGATTTCATATTGTGGAACTGATGGTGCTAGTGCTCTATTAAGTTGTATAATCATAGATCTGTGTCCCAGATAAGGTTGCAGACACTTGAGTCCTGCAACCACCCATGCTTCTACCTTAGGTGAGACTTCAGATTCTTCATAGGTGTTGCCGAAAGGGCCAATAGTTAGGGTTTTGTTGGTGTGCTGTTATAGCATTGAACCCTGGCTTTACCCCTGTGCCAACAAATGGTTTAGTTGCTGGTGTAGAAATTTCAATACAAATTAAGTATTTCATGTGATTCTCCTGATCTAACAATTATACGACACTTTTAAATACATAATCGCTTCTACTATTGTTGTTGCGGAAAATTAAACCATGATCACAACCACAATCACAAAGTGAAATATCAAGAACACATAACACATAAGTTTTTCCAAGAAAGCGTAAAGCTAAAAACCCCACTATCATATATTATGTATATCATGAATCATGAAACAACCTCATACAAAAATCTAATCCAAGATATCTCAGTACAATACAATTGTCTCACACTGTCATACACAAATCAACAAACACATGTGCCAATTCCTGTGTCTAGACAGCTTGCCTCGTCTGCACAAATCCTTGCAATTAGAATTCTTACAATTGAATTACAAATTGACTAGTTTGTGCATGCTCATAAGCATATCCACTGCATGTGTGATCAAATCACAACTGATAGCCAAACTGTCCCTTTCACTTGTTATCTCAACTAGGTCTCCACTGGATCTGACATGCATGTAGTTAACTATGGCGAATCTTCAATTGCATGTGAGTTCATCGATTTACTGAACTCTCACTAGTGCAAGTTTAGTTACAACTAGTACAAATGATCTTAACTCACTTAACTACACTTATAATTCTATTACAAATCCAACTCACTCAGTTATGAATGAGATAATAGATTAATATTTATTGTCCAATTTATTTAAGGGAAAAGTAAATTAGACACGTGTTTCTTGTTGACTTTTCAACACTCCCTCTCAACAAGAAAGGGATTATCCTTTACCCCAATCCTATCTCTGTGATATTCAAATTTTCTCTTAGTGAGCACCTTTGTTAGAATGTCTGCATCCTGATCTTCCATAGGAATGTATTGAAGAAGCACGATCTTTCGCTACACACAATCTCTGAGATGATGATACCAGATATCTATATTCTTAGATATGTCATGAAACACAGGATTAATCAAGAGTTTAATGAAGCTCTGATTATCACAATAAATCATTGTCGGATCTAAATGAGAACCAAACAAACCAACCAATATCTTTCTCATCTAGATAGCCAGACATGAAGCTTGACTCGCTGCCATGTATTCCACTTCCGCTGAACTAAGTGCCATGGATCTTTGTTTCTTGTTGTACCAAGAAACAACTGTAGATACGATACTAAAGATCCCCCCTGATGTGCTCTTTTTGTCTGTTGGGCTGCCTACCCAATCTGCATCCATGAAGCCATGCAACTTCACCTCATCCGTTTATCTCTACCATAATCCATATTCAGATGTGCCCTTCAGATATCTCAGTACATGCTTACCCACCTTCCAAAAGAGTTTGGTAGGCTTAACCATCACTTGACTTAGTTGGTTAACCGCATAGAAAATGTCCAGTCTCATGTTCACTAAATACATTAGCGAACCCACTAACTTTAGATAGACAGTAGCATCCACTACTTCTCCAGAAGTAGCATCCTCTTTCCTCCAGTTTCTTGGAAGAGGAGTATCCATGGGTTTGTAGTCCTCCATGTGAAAATTACCCAGTATCTCTCTTGCATACTTTCCATGAGACACAAAAAGTTCACCATCTCGCTGCCATATTTCCAAACTAAGGAAATAATGAAGAAGGCCCAAATCCTTCATCTCGAACTCCTTTGCAAGGTCCTCCTTGCATGAGTGTATCAACTGCTCATCACCAGTCAATATTACATCATCCACATAAATAACAATGATTAACAACTTACCCTCCACCACAATTTGGTATAGGTTTGCATCTGCTTCACTTTTGGTGAAGCCCAATCCAATGAAATAACTGTCTATCCGAGTGTACCAAGCACGGGGTGCTTGCTTCAGCCCATACAATGCTCTCTTGAGTCTTCACACATGTGACTCTATGTCAAAGGTCTCAAAACCTTATGGTTGTTCAATGTAAACTTGTTCCTCAATGATCTCGTTGAGGAATGTAGTTTTTACATCCATATGATAAATGCGCCAACCCATCTGCACT